>JAZGTK010006025.1:0-21442 GCA_036877625.1 Ambastaia sidthimunki
TTTTTCATTTATAATGTCTTTGATGAATTAAACAGCAGAACAGTACAAACCTGTCATTAAATCCACCTTCTGGAGGTAAGCAACATTTCTTGATGTTGTTTTCCTTATTTGTCCATGAATAAATTAGGTACTTAAAATTAATGAGGAGCAATGATAAAAGAAAAATGATGTAAAAAAAACAAAGCAACTAACAAAAGGTATTTATCACAAACAAAATAATTAAAAATCTTAGATAAATAGGTTTATTATTGTTTGTTATTTCAATAAGTAATATTATTTCAATATACATTTTTTTCAGTCACGGCATGTGTTTTACAATTTGTTAAAACTACAGATTTCTAAACTAGGTGTGTGTGTGTCTGTGTGTGTGTTCTGCATGTATTAATGTTGGGGCATCTTCCATCTGCTGGCTAGTTTTGGCACAGTGACCTGTCACATTGAGGCAGGGTTTTTAAAACAGCCTCAGAAGCTGACACAAGCAAGCACCTTTAGGCGTAAACCTAGTATTTTCTGATAAGGAGCTTATGCCAACTTTTACCCAGTGCATCAGCCTTCAGCCATGCCGTCTCTGGCATTTCCCTGTGTGATAAGTAAACAGGAGGCATCCTTGACCATAACTGAGGAAAACATCCCCCTTATTAGATATGACTGTAGGAAAAGAACAGTAAGCAAAGAAATGACAGAAGTAGTATGCATTGTTTTGAAGTGAGGTTTGAGACATGTTTGCCTTTAGCAAAATCTTACACATTCACATTGTGATGAAGAAATACAGAGCGATATCACAAGAGATGAACTTGAAATAAAAACACATTTTACAGTAAATACACATCTTGTTAGCAGGTTTTTACTGTAGAATTATGGGATGGTATTTTTGTAACTGCATTTTATAGTTTTACTTTTTTATACTTTTTTTTTTTTTTTTTACTTTTTCACTTTACTTTCAACAATATTTTACAGTATTGTTTTTAATAAATTTCTCTGCACCTACAGTTAGCTAATTAATATTTGGCATTATTTTAGGGTAAATTGCTAATAGGTTGTTACAGTGTATTCATCTGTTTTCCATTGTATATGGTTTGTGAAAGTCTGTCAGCGTGTTTTCTGTTGGAGTGGTCTGATCTCTCAGGACTGACCAGCTTCACATCAATAACCAACCTGTAAATGACAGTCACCTCGGGATCTTATTTACCCATTTGACTGGGATCTTAAAAAGGTCACTCTGTCCGCTCCTCTCTTCTCAGCCTCTCAAACTTTCCATTTATTCATTCAGTCATGTCTACTCTCAATCCATATTCAACTCACAGAAAACCTGCCTTTTTCCTTCATACTTTATGAAACAAGGCTCCTTTAACTCTAGAAGGCATGTGTGTTGGTATGTTTGTGTGTGTGTATACATTCTAATAATTTTAAGCAGTGATGGTATATCATATAGTTATTATTTCAAACGTCTTGGTATATTGTCACAGTTCTTACAGATTTAGTCTTGTTCTGTCTTTTCATGTAATCTTAAACTGACTTAATAGTGTCTGTAGTCCATTTCCTGAACTCCTTGTTCACATAAAAATACCCCTTGATGGTCACAGTTATTGGCATGTATAAACATTTACTAATATACACATATATATATATATATATACCTACTAAAACATGATCATCATTCTTTGCGAATGAAAGGTGCATCTCATTAATGACGCATCTGGCTTTACTGTAGAATCAGCTGCTTCACATTATATATCACTTGAGTTAAAACCCAAAAGACAAAACAATGTAAATTGGATAAGCCATTATTAAATTGCCAATATAAGAACACCTGTGTACGCACATCAGCTGAATACTATATTAATGGGCTAAGTTTAACATTGCTTGGCAACCGTAAATAACACAGGCTGGGCATTGAGACTTGACACGTTAAAACTAAATCGATCCCATTGTAATCAACAATGCAGTATGCAGGAGAACAAGAAAGAGTAACCAGGCATTTGTGTGATTTATAAACAGTTTTTTCTCAGCTATTGAGTGATTGTAATGACTCACTGTAATGACTCTGCGTGGAAACACATCTCTGAATTATTTGCTTGGTGCAAATGTATAGCATGTCTTAATATACATGTGTTTATGCAACAGTGTTATGCACTGCGGTTGTGCATCTTAAAAGTGCCAAATGGATGCTAAAGTGTGCATGCGTGCGTGTACATGCGTGGAAAATGTCAGCGTTTGCAAGATCATCTATCTAGGAGTGTGAACATCGGGGTGTCATGGATATCTGCATAATGGTTGGGCGGGAGACGGGTAAAGAAAGTGTGTTATATGCCAGGAGAGAAAGAGAGACAGTCTCCTTTGCACCACAGATCAGGTTGGAACAAAGAGACTGTGCCAGAGTGTGTGAGAGTCCGCACTCCCGCTGGCCTCTAATTCAAACCAAACGTTCACCATGAAATAGCTCTTTGACATCATTACATGCTGTGCATGTTGATGTCCTCCACTCCTAAACATGGCAGGGGGAGGAGCTGGGAAAGAGGGGTACTACAATTGTCACCACATGGGTGTAATGAAGAGAATGATGGGACTGCATCCACTGTCTCCCTTTAAAACAAAACCCTCTTTCTCTCCCTTTTATTCTCTCTCTCCCTCTTATTCTCTCTCCTTCTCTCGTTCTTTGTTTAATATCCCAGAGCACATTAGTAGGATCTGGAGTACTTGAACAATTTCTGTGAGCATTATTTGTCATGTTCAGACTCATCATTGGCTTTGCACAAGCCGCACTATCCTTCCAATACCACAGGAATCCAGCGTCTTAGACAACAGAATTGACTGGCTCTTTAAAGCTAAGTTTTTTTACCCCCACCCTTTCCCCTCATGTGTGCTTAAGAAAACCCGCCCCCCTTTGATTTCAATTGGCCTGAGGTATCTGATCATACCAAGCATCTGATCCAATCAATCAAGGCTTTGTGTGACTCAGTGTTCTTGGGACGTATTCATGTCGCTATTTCTTGGCTGGGGTGGGCTATGGTTCTCCAGGCCTGCTTATTATAGGGCAAGATCCAATTTCCAAGCCATCCTAGATCACAGGAGAGTCATTTAAACCACAGAAAACCACAGAATATTTTGGCAACAGACAAAGGCCTGGATTCAATACATTTGTGGAGCAAAGTCCTGCATAGACTCTCCATATTGAAAAGATTTTTTTTTCGGCTGGGAAAAGTTGATACAGTCTGCTGCTGAAAGTCTTGCTCGCTGAGAAATTGTTAATGTAAAAGACCTTGTCAAATGTCTAAAACAATGTGCAAAAATACATCCAGAGTAGCAAGAAATGTTTTCTGAACACAATTTACAGTAAACCAAAAGTGAAGGCCTGCTGTACCACTGTAAGTCTGCAGTATTACATAACACTTATTTATCTTCCCTGTGTTTCCTACAGAAAGCAGATCTCTCTTCTAACAGAGGTAAAGGTTGAGAATGGAAACAGTTTCCTCACTGTATCATAGGGGCCAGATTCTAATTTCCTGCTTTCTTGTTTAAAGTGACTTAATTGGCCATTAGTAGGACAAATATCATACCTCATCCATTTTGTCCTTAATGCTATAAGGAGTTTGTATCACTAATAAATTAAGGGTGAGAACGTTTTTGGCTACTCAGCAAGCTCCACAAACAATCTCTACACAGTAGCAATGAGAACTGGGCAGTTCTTAATGACCGATCAATAGACCTTTGTAAATCTAATAAAAGAGGAGTTAGCTGTGCCTCTTTGTATTTATATTGCAAAGCAAACTTTTGCCAAACTCAATCGAAGTGCTTGTTAACAGCAAGCAGTAGAGACAATGTTTCTTTCCCAAAGCCCTGTCAGTCCTAAGGCATTAAAGAAGTTTCTTCTGGGAAAACTTCAGTGGTGACCATCTATATTGTAAAAGAGTGATTAATAACATAATTTAAGTTCAGAAACCCTAAACATCACTGATGGAATTCTATATAGATAATATTTAGTTGATAAAACCCTTTAACTGTACTCATAAAAATATTTTATGGAGCTTGTGGGGTTACATAATGCACACGATTTACAGAGCAGAGTAATGAGGCAGGAAAGCTGGTGTGAGACAGAGATGTGGAACAGTTTCTCTCGGAATGAACTAATCAATAGTGCAATGTTATTCGTAATGGACTGTGTCAGCTTTTTAACCGGACAAAACCTTCGTCAAGTCAATGAGTGGAGTTAAACCTCTCACTAATCTGAATAATCTGTGGACATATCGACTGGCCGAGCAGCCTGCCAGAATAACAAATCCTTTGTGTCCTTTTTTTTCTTCTCCATTTTAATATGAAAATTCTGACAGTCTCGCTCATTGATTCCTCCTTGTTTTATCGTCTCCATTTGTTCTCTTTACACAAAAGGGAAGTACCAAAATGACAGTTACATGAAGACAAACAATCTGTTTATGTTCTGGCCACTCAGTCCCGCTGAAGTCATTTTTCTGTGTGTAATAACAAACAGTATGATCTCAGTGGTGATGGGTTTTAAATGAAATATGAATTATTGACACTGAGCACTTGGGTGAGGGGGGCCGTAATCGCCACAGCTTCATGAAGACAGGTAAGAAGATAAGGCTTTTTCCCTCCTGTTTCCTGTTAGACAGTGAGTTTGACATTGCTCTCAGCTAACAATTTTAGGTTTAGGTTGTCAGAACGTTTCCCTAATATTCCCATTAAGTAACAAAAATGTTAATATTATTGTGTTTTCAGAACATTCAAAACGTCCAGTTTTTGGACATTGTATCAGAGATTTGTTATGAGAATGTTATTTTTTAAATTTTCTAATGCTTTTAAAATATTCCACTATCAACTTAAGAATAACTTTTTTCATATATAAGATATATAACATTAAAAAGTTCTACTAACATTCCTGCAAGACCTTTTTGGATAATGTTGAGAGAACTTTTAGAGAACATTACCAAACGTTCTGAGGACATTTCCTGTTAGCTGGGTTGTCTTTATGTGGAAAAGAGCTGCATTAGGATTTCTAAAAAATTAGGGCAAAAGACATGAAGGTGAAAAAATAATGACTTTTTACTTTTGACTGAGCCATTCCATGAAGACCAAGAAATGCAAAGGGCAGAACAAAAGCAGAAAGAGAAATTAGCTGTGGACCAAATTTTGCATACATCCGGTTCTCTTTTGCTTTGATATGTAGGCGGGTGAGTGTCAGAAGAACACAGAGCATGCTTGAAGCGGCCGAACAGAATCAAGAGAAGATAAAGGGAACTTGGCTGTACTCTGACACTGAGGAGGGAATGAGCCAGAGTCATTAGGAGGTACGAGAGGAGAGCCATCTGATGACAGCAATAAGACAAAGGTTGTGAAAAATAAGGCGTCCATTGATCTGCACATGGATGTGTGACATTTTAACCAGAGCAGTTCACTGCACGTCTTTCACTCTCTGTTTCTTTACATCTGTTTCTGTTCACTTTACTCCGTGCCCTTCTTTTAGTCTTCTGTATGATCTCTGTCTCTCTCTCTCTCTCTCTCTCTCTGTTTTTCTCCATTCCTCTCTTTTCCTCTGTCCCCGAAGCGTTTGATTTCTTTGCTCCACAGCCATTGGTCTCACGGGTCACTCCATATTAGCTTACTTGTTAATACTTGGGGGTGGGATCAATACTTAATCAACAAGTAATGGGATTTTGCAGTCTTCCCATATGATCTTCCAATAAAGACTTGAATCTATCTACCAACCTTTTATAAAGGGCTCAGGGAGAGGGTGGGGTGGGGGTAGGGATGGAAAAAATAAGTGAAAGAGAGAGAGTGGCCGGTGTGGTGTGGCGCTGTGCTTTGGAGCGGATTTGCTGCTCTGATGCTTTTAGTCTGATCTGCATCTGATTAAGGTTCAGAGAAGGCAGTGTCCTTCACCCCCCCTTTTCCTTTATCCCTCTATAATGTACCGTGGCATACAGATTCATCATCTGTGGCCTTGCCGAGGCCAGAGCCCAACCACTCAAGGAATTATTATTGTGTCCTGCTTATGCTGGCCTACTTTCTTAACTAACAAACCAATAAAACTGTAGCCACCATTCCACTCAAAGAAAAGAGTGACTGTTTGTTGTGTCCTCACTGGTGTCACAAAATGGCAGACGGTTTAATCTCTTTACCTGTGCCTGTTTTTCACAGTGGGAGTAAATGCTTGACACTGTGTTTATCTGGAACTGTGTTATTAATTGGTAAGATAAGCCTCAAAAGTCTTGTCTTCATCCACCAGAGTAAAGCTACAGCACAGTGGTCATATTTGAATAGATGCCCTGCTCCCATGAAACACATTTGAGACTAATTGTACACCAAACTTGGTATTTTACAGTTTGTAATATAATCCTTAGTTTGAATCACCATGGTTATCATATTCATAAACTTGTTAACAGTCTGCAATAAACACTCTCATTTAGTTATTAGCATCTCAGCAAGACATAATGTGATATGATACATTTTCACACACAGATTTCCAATTTACAGTGACTTCTTTTTCTGTGTGTGCAATTATGATGGGATAACAGCAGTGATATTTCTGCTTTGCTATCGTACAGTAGCTCCTACTGATGTTTATTAGGTTAATTCGACACTGTATGATAATGATAATGTTCTATTAAATGGTTGGGTTTTGCAGTAGTGTGTAATGTGTTGATGTTTTTATTGGACTGCTTGTTTCCAGGCGTGGGATGGATTGTCATTGTTTCATTACGCTCTGGCTAACTCTGACTGGAACATATGTAGCGTGCTAGGACGCTCATGCACCGCTGCCTCAGAGACGTGCTTGCATCACGCTCAGAAAGACAGAGGGTCAGACGTACAGCGGTGGGCTACACCAGACTCACAGCACAATCAGTCTTTCTTTAATTTTTTCCTTTTGCATGGGTCACAATGCACAGTGTCTGCTTGGTAGCAGTGACTCAAACTGCTTCGTACTGTTGACTATATTTGCACTGGTGTGGGCTCATGCTAAACAGCAGATTTGGGCCCAAAACATGCCTGCTCACTCCTGTAAACAGCTCGGCGCTATTGTCATTTTTCAGAGCATTAATATTCATGGCATCTTAGTGGTTTAAATACTTCAGGACTGCGTGGCTGTGCTCTTCTGTTTCTTTGTTCTTACAGCAGATCTGTAATTTGCATTTCATAGGCGACTTTATTCAACCCTGAAATATTTTAAGCAAGACATTAGCATTACTTCTTATTATTGTATGCATGTGAGGGAGAACATGGTGCATGTGAGAGAAAGTGCCAGTGAGTGTAAGTGTGTGTGTGTGTGTGTGTGTGTGTGTGTACCTGACCAGGCTCAAATAATATTACATAACCTGAATAATGTCATATTTGATCATCTAATGCACTGGGCCCATCTCCTCATGTCAGATAGCTGATAAACGACAGGTTAAATCAGCCCTTATCTCCACTCTCTCCCTTTTCCTTCCCATCAGTGCATGAGCTGATTGTTAACTGTGGGCCCCTGCGGCCACTCTCACTTCCTTTCCACACAGGAAGTTTGGTCAGGTGTCAAGGAGTTTGTTGATAGTTTGCTAACAGTCGTTTCCTAGGCCTCAGCCTCACTGACCAAGACCCATTGAAACAGCAATGTCCCAATATCCTGTTTCCTGTCAATCCCAAGCCCCTTTCTTGGTGATTCATTGACATAAAAAGCAGTCATTTTCCTCAGTGGTTAGCAGTAAAATTTGCCCAATCTCTATTAATTCTAATGAATTTGAACTCATTTAACCTCATCCTGTTCTGTAGTGGTACATCGGTGTCCCTGAATCTTCAGATTTTAATCAATGGTATTTTTGTTATTCATCAACCTTACAAATTGTAATGGGATTAGTGTACATTTTGGAAATTTCACACATAAATAAAGGTTTTTTACATAGAAAGGAAAATAGTCTAGAGATCGCTTTCAGTTTTTATATACATAATTACCAGTTTTATTTACCGGTCAGGTCATTGATGATTAACTCTTTTGTATTTCTATCAATGGATTTGCATTAATATTTAAATTCTAATTAAACCTGTTTTGGTCACATAAACAGATAGTTCTGCCTCAAACTTGCTTGCCATGTTGCTTTTTCATGCCACAGGTGCATCAACCTATGAATCTTACAGTAAGGACACTAGGGTGGAGCATGGATTAAATGTTTTCCTTTATAAGAATTTTTTTCACTCAGATCATGTCACAAGCAAGTGGAGATGCATGGTCCTTCATTGTGCTCCTCAATGGAGTGGTGCTTTGTGGGAAGGTGGTACATCTCACTGGAAAAGTTGAGGCAGTGGAGACGGTTCCTCAGGAGAGAGTAGTCTTAAGGGGAACCGTCTGACTGCGCCCGTCTGGAGCTACACTAAATCAAACACTGTGAGAGGAACCGGAGGCTTTCAGACTTCAATCCCTGGTGGAAGACGTGCTGCCATACCTCAGAGAGATTCATTTAACCTGAATTACTCTGGTGGATTTTCACATGAATTTCTCTCAAATAGATTTGTTAGAAACGGTGGAAGAAGCTCCCAGGTGTGAGGATGATGGCACGGGGAACGTCTCGTATTTAATTACCTTCAGTTTGTGTGATTAGACGGATTTTGCGGTTGTGCTAAATACTGTCCACCAGCAGTCTTCAATAATGAGCTCTTTTGTGGTACTTTCAGATCCGGCCCTTGTGTAAATGGGCAGTTTCTATTCCCAAATAGTTTTAATATTCACAGTCTACTCAAGGTCAATATTGTCTCTGCTATGCGCAGGGCCTCTACTGTGTGTGTGGTTGTGTGTGTCTGACACAGGCTCTGTGTGGTCGTGTCTGTTCGTCCCTGTGGTCTCGGTTCCTTTCATTTCTCTTCCCTTCTCATGTTCTCTAATTAAGCACATGCACTTGCAAGAAGGCTGGGGTCAAAGGTCTTTGGAAGGAGACATGCCCTGACCTGCTCTCCAGGTCTAGCTGCCCAGGTCATGATCAGGTTCAGAGGTTGTATGTGAGAGTGGACTGTCGGTGTTCATATCACAGTGAGGGCTTTGATCCGACAGGAAGTGTGTGCCAAAGGGGGAGGGAACACAAGGAGAGGGTGTGTGTGTGTGTGTGTGTGTGTGTGTGTGTGTGAGAGAGAGAGAGAGAGAGAGAATGTGCGTGAGTTCTAATTGATTCATGTAGCCCTACTTCACAGGGCAAAGGATGGGAGCAATGCCATTCAACCTGAAGGACGTTCCACTGCCCATCTTCTATACAAGAATAGCTTTTATCTTTGTATAAATGCACAATGTTAGAAGGTTGTATGCCAATTAAACACCAAAGAACTTTTTAGGTAGTAATGGAAAAGACAAAATGGGAATGAGTTATGTGGATACATGGAAAATGATTGGAGGAAAGAAATGAATATGTAGAAAACTCTGGGTTCACCTTGACCCCGGACGACTAATCATACCAAGTCAATCAGGGAAGGTTTATATGTTATAGTAGCTACATGGTCTGTTCCTGGAAGCTCAACAAACCCAACACAGGGCATAATGTTTTGCATTTACATTTTATGCATGCTTTATGCAAATTCTTTTAGACATTTTTATCCAAAGCAACTTACAGTGCATTCAAGTTATACATTTTTTTCATTTTGTGTGTTCTCTGGGAATCGAACCCACAATCTTTGCACTGCTAATGCAAAGCTCTATCAGCTGAGCTGCAGGAACACATGAAGTGCTGTAAGAACAGTTTAGAAATAAAAAAGGAAAATTTAATGGAGAAATGAAAAGTGAGAAAAAAGTTTGCGTGTATTCATAAATTGGATCACAATATCTTTGCTAAAGGCACATTGGGAAGGTTCACAAATCACAGATCCCCAAACTCTCAGTGGCGACACTTTTTTCGTCCTCAAATCCTCACAGGCAGACAGAGGTCATGCAATCTCACTTCCAAGTAAAGGACTTAGTTGGATTGACAGCATCCTTCAATTACCCAGATGTCCCGCTAGTCAGCAGGGTTGTGTTGATCTGTCGAGAGCCATAGCCCTAAATTTAAAGGTAGAGATGGTGAAGAGTGGAGGTGGAGGAGGGTTCGAGGAGCTATTTTGGGCTGAAATATGATCCGTATGGCCACTCTTAAATGTGGGCCATGCATAAAGGTCAGAGGCTGGATTTGTTGTGTCTGGCAGGCTGCTACATCAGGACGGGCTGTTTTCAGCACACACCCTCACCAGTGTGATGCTGTCTGTGTCACATTTTTACAGCTGAACTCTTTCTACAAGGTACAAGTGGAATATAGGTGTTTGCATTAAATTCTTTGACCGATTACAATGTACAGTATGTGTTAAGACTGTGCAGCTTTTGGGGTTCCCATGTGGCCACTAGAGGTAGCATTTCTCAACTGTACTGCAAGCAGATGCACTCTGTAAAGTGTTTTAATGGGATATATGGTGGCCAGTTTGCGCAGTGTTCCCAAAGATATTGTTTTTCATGTATGTGGGCAGACAGACCTACAGATTGATTGATTCAGAGATTGACTCCACTCAGTTGCGTGCTGGTGAAATTTCTCTTTGTCCAACCATCCATCTTCGTTCTATAATCACATCCACATTTCTTACATTGTGTGCGTACAGAATGGTTCTTGCTCCTTTATCCTTTCTCTCATTTCTCAAGCCATTCGTCCTTTTTCTCTCGTATCACTGTGGTCCACCTCCCTTCTCTCCTCCAGCCCTGCTCTCTTTCTTTTCCGCTCTTCTTTTTCTCAAATGGTGTTTTATTTTAAGACATGCAGCATATGCTGATTTCAGGCTGTGTTGCGAGGAGAACTTAGGAGCCCAGCTGACCTGCCTGTGCTGGCTAATTGGGAGTGTTTTTATCTCCGGCTGGCCCCAGAAGCCCAGCATTCTCAGCTGTGGCCGCTTGTGCTGTCAGCTGTGCCCCTGTGACAATAGCAACTGTAATATTTCATTCCGTGAACTACATTTTTCAAAAGATTATCATATTTATCTACCTGGTTGAGCTGCACCTCTGTATCATCAAAAAAGTATTTTTGGAATGCTGGGTCAGAATTGTTCTTACGTGACTTCTGCAACTTTTTCTGCTTTAACACTGAAATCACTGAGTAAACTGGAGAAACACTGTGCACAAGTAGTTTTAAGTAGATCTTAAGTAGTCCAATAGAACCTCCACAAACTGTAATTTTAATAACTGTTTGTGTTACTTAATAATTATTTATGTGTAATCTGTTTTATATATAACAAAAGTATATGAAGAATGTATATACATTTACTTAATTTGACAGTATTGTTTTAAAGATTTTGCCTGAATATGATAGGTGATAGATGAGATGGACCCTTTACACAGTATATGACCAGATGTTTTTGGCCACATTGTGTTGTAGGGCATGTAGGGGAAACAGGCTTCTTTGGGACTTTCTTTTTTTAATTTTCATTTTCTTTTCCTTTTTTCTATTTTCTCATCTCATTTTCTTTTGGTACACAGTGTTGTCTGTCTGTGTTAATGCAGGATGAGTGTTTATCTGCTCTGTACATTAAACACATCCAGAGTCTTTGTGTTGACATGTCTGGAAATGGCGACGGGATGCTGGTTGCTCTGAATCCTGGTGTACACTTGGCTCATTGATACATAATTAACACGTCATGCAACTGCTCCAGCAAACACACAGATGTCTCCCCTGTGGGGTTGCCTTGTCAGTGTATGTCCATGCATGTCTGCGTATGTGTGTGTCACCAGCCTGGGCAGCTTCCATAACTTTTTGAATCAGGTGTAGATGGTTAGATTTTGTTGACACATTTCTTGGAGTTTGCTTGATGCTAGCACAGTGGCAGCCTTCATTTCACACCTTAAAAAGTGATCGTTGCATGTGACAACTGTGATGTAAACACTTTCCTGCACGCAACTCTTCACATTAGCCTGCCGTAACCGCAGGCGTTCTGTCCGATGGTGGAGCAGCAGTTCCAGCTGGACCACCAACAGTCAGACCAATTAGTGGCTATTGTCTGGGCCAGCGATGAGAGCAGGGACCACCAGGACAGACCTCTCTGCCTCCCTCACAATAGCCCCACTGCCTTTAGCCCCTCCTTCACACATCTGCTCGGTTCTTTCTATTTTCTCTGGTCTTTCTTCATACCCTAGTCGTCTTCCATTAGAGGGCAACACCAAATGTCAAGGTAAAGTGTATAATTGATGCGCTGCTACTGTTAACAAACAGAATTGAATGTTTCCTGACCACTCCGCTCACCTGCCATTGGTCAGTCACACAGGTAGTTCCTACCCAAACTTACAGCATGCTCATTGTAAAGCACAGAAGGTCTTGCAGGATTTTTTTTCAGGAGGATTACCATTAAAATTAAACATCTTTGTTTTTAGCTAAATATACAGTGCTGTACAAAAATTGGAAAAAAAAACATTCTTCTCTAAAAATCAATGCTTTACAAACAAAGAAAATGTGTCTGAGACTTTTGCACAGTACTGTATACTGTATGCAGTTGTAGCCATACTAGCATTACTAGCATTTTTTTCCTTCTATTCTAAATTACACTTATCATCAAGCTTACAGCTGGTATATAGTACCAAACTTTCTGAGATTACATAGTTACGTTGCTGCACAATTTGCACTGGTTGTTTTCGTTATAAGGCATAATATGATGCTGAAAAGTGAAGTCCAGCAAGAACGATCGGAAACTGAACTCTGATGTCCTGCTCCAGTAAACAGAGGGGATGCATGTGACCACTTTAGCTCTTTCATTAGGGCCCTTGTTGCTTTATATGGCTCCCTCAAACACACACACTTATGCTCTCTTTGTTTTCTTGCTCTTTTTGCGTGTTGTATTGCCATTTCAGCAGATCTTTCTCTCGTTCTGTAACTCCCTTTGCTTCTTTCTCTTTATGCTCTCTATACTCTTTTATTATTTCAGCATGTCCTCTCACTCCATTTCTTCTCTGCTCCTGTCATATCTCTGGCTGAGCTGCTCTGGTCCTTCTAATGGGGTCAGCAGAGCATCACCCCCCCGTGCTCTGTTCTTTCCTGAAGAGTGAGGGAAAGGCCTCTCCTCCTCTTTCATCTGTCCATTTCCAGGTTAAGAGCCCAGTGGCTGAGAGGCTCACTAGATTAGTGGTCTTTCATGCCTGGCCTGAGGTCCTCAGTGGCCCCTTACCTTACCTGAAACACACTCACACACACACACATACAAGCAACCTTTGTCATTTATGACTCTTTACTTGGAAATGAACAAATCGTCTCAAAACACAAAAAGCACAAACCTTCACTTATAATATACAATGCATACATGTTTACATGTATTTTGTCCCCTTCACTTTTTGAAAAACAGGCATACATAAAGTAAAAGAGAGGAAATATTTTCACTTGTTGGTAATGTGTGATATTATAACACCCCCCACATACACACAATGGTCTGAATATTACTGTATCTCATTTGTTAGCTAATCAGTGGTGTTCAGAGTGCACACAAATACTTTTACCTGTCTAGGTTTCATTTCACCAGCATCATGTCTTCTCCATCTAGCCAGATTGTCCACTCTGTCCTATAAAACCTGCTGAAAGCATTCTCAGTTGGCTTGTCCTCCTGATGCTGCATGCTAGTGATAACAGGTGGCTCCCGGTTCTTTATAAAGGCCTTAAGGGCTTCTCAGCTCTATTATTTTTGTCTTCCCTCTCTTTCCCTCCATCCTCATCTCAGGCCATTAGAGGAAGAGGGTCAGGGAAGTTCATGCCATCCTTTGCGTGCTGTCAGTGCCATTGGTCTAGCAAGTGAAAATAAATGTTCAAAAGGTTGTACTTTATATTTAGCCAAGGAAATGACCTCGGAGTGCCTTAAAAGGGCTCACATACTTAAAGGTGCATTACAGATTTTACACTAATTCACTATGATAGCTAAAGTGCTCGCCGCATACCGCGGAAGAGGGCCGACACTGGAGAATCCAGCACGGGCCTGGACCAGTTAACATTATTCAGCATAAATTTTGAATTGTCCGCAGTCCTGAATTTGACATATGAGAAAGAAGGGTAAACCATTTGCATACTGTATTAATAATGAGCCTGTGAAAGTGAGTAGAGGAACAAAAAAAAAACAATGCTCTTATTGCACATTTCATCCGTAGATATGTTTTTTCCAGACTTGGTTCCTGTTTTACGTTGTTATGTTGAGAGGTGCAGAAAAGCAGAAGGTGTGTTTTAAGGGCTGTTTAGGGTAAATAACCTCTCTCCGTAAGATGCAATGATGGTCTGAAGTTCCACGGGTGGAGACCTATTTTCATTCTTAACTAGACTGGCATGATTTATTAATTCACATTTGAAATAACAATTACCGTGTCAGAAGAGATCAAGGCCAAACCTTAATTGCATTGGAAAACATACTTAATATAAAATTTGCCCTCACCAAAGTATTCAGAAGGCCTTGTGTCATGGGCAGGTCTGTGGAGCATCAGGGACCATCAGGGTCTGAGATCTTCTCATCACTGATGGACTTGGTGGTTGTAGGAAGCCTTTTCACTTCCATTCACTATTCTCACATTGTTTTACAATCTTCCCTCTGGGACGTTTAAGGTTTATGATGTTTCATTAAAAGGTCGGACCCTTAAATAATTCATGTAATGTTCTTTTGTCCACAGTCCATATCCAGTAATGACTTTACATATGAACAACAAAAAGGTTTAGCTGATTATATACAGATCATCTGATTTGTTTGGATCATTAGTAAATAAAAAGTGTTGTTTATTAAAACAATAAGCCATGGACCGTGTGTTACAGTTTTTTCACAGACAAACTTTAAAATGTTTACGGTTGCCAAGCAACATGGCAGATTTATATTAAGTGTGTGTTCATCTGCACATTTTTATACATCTGGAGTGTCATAGGTATAAGTAGCTTTATTATGACATGGGCACACACACATGCGTTCAATCCCTCTCATAATTCACTCCACACGGCACTTCTGAGAGAACTGTGCACACTTCTAACTCTCTTCCTCATTCTTTTATATTGAGGCTAGCTGCACTCATATTTCATGTCAAAGGCTTATTCTTTTATTGAACATCAAATCCAGAGTGTCTCAGTTGACACTTTCTTTTTTCCACCGCATACATATTCACGAGCCATGGGTGGCTATACGGCTTCCCACACCAAATCCACAATTGTGCACATTTGCACTGTAATGTAACTACATAAGTGGAGCTCCCATTCTATATTTAGAAGTTAAGCCATCCTTGTGAGCCCTGACATACAGCATCATTTTTTTCCATATCTGGCGTCAACGCTCTCGCCTTCTCCAGTGTCCCAAAACTTGCACGGGAAGACTGCTCCGCTCGAATATCACGTTGTGACACTTTGCATACTTGTTTGAACTTTACAGCTGACATGCGGCAGAATAAATGCATAAATAAAAATAAAACAAGCAAGTATTGAATGGTTAACAATGTGCCCAGCTAAGGAGAATGCCACCTTTCGTTCTCCCACACACACAGTCCCGAAAAATACACACGCAAACACGCACACTCCAGTTCTACTACTCTGACTTGTCAAAATATTGTTTCAGTATATCCCCACTGTTTCTGGCCTAGAGTCAGCTTCCATCTCATCTAATGAAAAATGCAGAGTGTTCACTGGGGATTAACTGGAAGGCTCTTGCAAAAAGCATGAGGGAAGAGAGGAGCAGGGTTCTGCTTTATGGCAACACAACTCAATCATTTAGTACCTGCAGCTGACCATTTGACCCGCTGCTTAGAGTTTTATTCTTCCCAAATAGCAGGGCAGGGAGAAGGGAAGTGCTTGAGTTTGCGTTTTTGCCGTTGCTCTGATAAATATCTCTTGCACCTCAGCATGTGTTCCCATTTATCTGAGTAGGTGCCGGTGCTGTAGATACATTATTAAGTGTGATTAAACACATGCACAGGAACCTGCGAACACGGAAACGCTTCTGTTGCGTGGTGTCGTTTTTCATCCCCCCCGCCTCTGTGAGTTCACGTGTATTTAAACACAGGGCTGCTTTGAGTGTGTGTAATTGCGTATGTGTGTATTGCGTTTGTATATTGAGCATATTAAACTTAGAAATTGCTGGATGGATGGAGGACAGGAAAGGAGAGAGAAAAGTTATAAAGATGTCTTTGTTTAAATAGAAAACCGCATTCACACAAGAATTAAATGGATAGTTTACCCAAAAATAAAGCCTTTTCCATCATTTACTCATTCTCATGTCATTACAAACCTGCGTGACTTTTAATGTCTATGGAACACAAAAGAAGATATTTTAAGAAATCTCCCTGTGATTTTGTGCCCATGTAATGAAAGTCAATGGGTGCCACTGTTGTTTGGTTACTAACATAGTTTAAAGTATCTTCTGTTCCTCAGAAGCCAAAAAGTTTTGGAATGACATGAGGGTGAGTAATTGATGGAGATATTTTTGGGTAAAATATCTATTTAATGGTTTATGATATGAAAATACTCTGGATGATCTCTAATGGTGGCCAACCCGGGACAAAGCCACTCACCTGAAATTGATCAATTATTCTGTTTTAAATATTGTGACTTCAGCCGAGCAATCCAGCATGTCTTATGAATTCTGCTGCATAAATAATAAATGCAGGGGGTGGTGTATAATTTATGTAAGTGGACATGCAATCACCTCAAATTAAAGTGCATGAGCAGAGGTCAGGTTGCGTGTTGTGTGTGCGTGTGTGTATGCATGTGAGCAAGAGTGTGTGTTGTGCAGTGTAGTGCAGGGAAGGAAAGGAACAACCCAGTGTGTTTAAGGACCAAATGCATCTCTCCTTTTCCATTTAGCTCATTCCTCCATCTCTCTGTCTCTCTCAGACATAAATATAAAAAAACTCTAGTTACTGCTGGCTTAGCTTGGGTTGGAGACACATGGCTCACCAGTGACTGAGACTCACAAAGCAGGAGGCATTAAGACATCAATAATTAATTAAACCAACAGGCTCTCATAGATACCTACAGAGGAGGACATCTGGCTGAAAGCATACTCAGTCTCATTAAAACTGGGCTCCAAATGGGAGCTGATTAATCCTTTCCAAATGTTAATTGGTGGGTTAAAGTCTGGATGGCTGTCAGTGGTGCTGGTCTGTTTCGCCGGGCCTCTGCGATGAGCTACTGATGGAAAAGGCGTGGATCACAGCTCATCCTGTTCCCAAGATGCACTGCCCAGCGCTGTACAAACTGGCCAATAGAAATCCCCACAGCCGCCTCCTCAGTTCTCTGGCCATAATGGTTATCACAGAACAGGGGGATCACTGTGTGTGCTTGTATTTCAGCATATTTCCCCTGTTTTGGCGGGTAATAAATTATATTACCTTGAGTTTGATTGATTTGTGTGCTTTATGCCTGGACAGTCACTTTTATTGCTGTTGGTCCCAGTAACATTATCATGGCTATCCATCATGTGTAGGGACAGCAGAGATGTCCATTTTAAGCCTGTCTCTTCAGTGTTTCAGGAATCAGAGCATTTTTAGCCAATGCTCAGTAGCTGTGTGTGTGTGTGTGTGTGTGTGTGTGTGTGTGTGTGTGTGTGTGTGTGTGTGAGAGAGAGAGAGAGAGAGAGAGAAAGACAGACAGACATGTTTATGAATGTCAAGATGTACCTTGGAGTCACGGTGCTGTCCAGCATTAGCTGACAAACTGTTCCACTTGTCACATGAGGCATTGACCTAAAATGTGGCAAGGTTCAGCTCCGTCTTCTCTCTCTCTTTCTTTCTCTGTCTCACTCTCTTTGTCTTGAGCTCTCTCTTTCTCACCCCTATCATATTTGGTCCATCAATTGTAACTGTAATACCACATCACTAAGCATTAAACAGAAAACTCACCAAGTTTTTTTTTCCAAAGCCAAGGGAACCAAGAGAAGTCTTTATAAACAGACAGAAACAGAACTGTTAAAAGCCCTTTAGAAAAAGTAGTTGGCTAGACTAAAAGTTACTACAAGTTAAGGCAAAGAAGATAAGATTAAAAAGTAGTATTTCTGATTCACTACATTCAATTGGATTTCTCCATGACACATGTAAAAGACAATGTGTGTTTAATTATTCTCGTCTTGCTCAGCTGTAGATCTGCGTCTGCAGAACAGCGTGCCAAAAAAACTGTAACAGTAACATTTTATCACACTATATCTCCACTCTTTGGAACAAGTAGCTTATTACTGGAGAAACTGCGCTATTTTGTAAACAGCTGAGCTACTGTCACACTACTGAAAACTGTAGCTGAGTGTTTAGCGTTTCTGCTTTTACTTAGTTACTCCCCAACAGTGCTACTGTTATACCTCTGATATACCGTATGGTAATGCACATTTTCTAGGTGTTTGCAGACTGAATCCCCTCGCTGGTCTCCTGGGATGCATGTTAGATTGTGCTGTGTTCACAGCATTCAGCTGACATGATCTTGTTTAAGCCTGAAGTCGAGCTGTTGTTTCATTTAAAGCCTGACCTCATGCTTCTCTTTAGAACTTCTTAGCTCACCTCCCTCCCACTACACACAGACAACACCATACATAACTCAAGTGCAGTTTTAACACGTTTTGTTCTGCATATCTGTGTAAAAACCACGTATGTGGGTTCATTTATGTGGGAGTGGGGTTATGATATGCGTATATGGGCCACGGTTTTGCACAAACAGCTTGCTTAATTACCATGAAGAGAGAACGTTATAGGGTCATTAATGAAGCACATGTATGAAGCAATGCTTCTAAAGATACTATGTGTCAGAGATAAAGGCAGCTGCAATGTTGTGATGTCACTGGTATTGTTGTAAACTTCTCTGCGCTCTGGCCAAAACATACATTGTCTTTAGCGTTTTAACAGCGTCAGTACAGTACAACTTAGAATATGACTATAAATAAAATACATTATCTGTTTGCAAGATTGGTGAGGGCTAAAGTGATGACCAGATACACAAAAATAGGTACATGTGTTGGATTTTAGCTTACAGATTGGAATAAAACATGGGACCTGTGCTGCCAAAATGAGTCGGAATGTGCACAAGCTAAATGTCAATTTTGGTCTAATTTAAGGTTTTCCAATGCTCCAAATAGCAGTTAAACGTCTAAAATTATTGTTGTTATTTGTACATTTAACTTTATTTGCATGTCTGAGAGGTGTACCTTTCTAAATCTTTCATTTTTTTTTTAATTTATGAAATTTATCTGCTCTATTCTCGAGAACTAAAGCTTTAGACAGGTGTAGCTCATTCACTTTCTGTCAGATTCCACCAAATCAAACATCATTTTGAAGGTTTTATAATGAAGAATGAAAATAACAAGAACTCATTTTTAAAAATGTGCTCATTGTGACTTATTTTGCCAGCACGGTCACATATACTCAATGTTCTTCTATCTACCGTGTCTGGTTTTAATAGGATGACATTGCAGAGAAGAAAAGCTGTTTCTTGCCATTGTAAGATGATTTGAAAAAACTTTCATTCTGGAACAACGTTTAGCAAGAACATCAGCTACCAATCTGGTTGCCATAATCATTTCACACACTTACTGTTGTTATTGTCTCTTATGTGAAATTATATTGTGTGGTTTTAGGTTTAATGCTGTGAATATTATTATTATTATAGTATTATGTATTATAAAAATATAAAATCATTTGATGAAATATAAGAAAGTAATTAAAAATATAGATTGTGTATATGAAATGACAAATTGACAATTTAAATTAATGGAAGCAATGAATAATACAGTGTACTTTAACTGTACCTATACATGTCATATTGTCAAAATTAGCAAAAACTATTATTGTTGTTATTATTGTTTTGTTGAGATTTTGCCCAGGTGAGCTACATCACACTATAGACTTTCTCTCATTTCAATAGTACAAACTGCATCTTTTAAAACTACTGCTCCCTCGCCTGTCCTGGTTTGCTAAACAAACCTAAACAATATGTTAAGTCTAGTAAGAAATAAACTCTCTAATGTAACATTTTTTTGTTCTGAAATAACACAGAAAACACAGGCAGAGAGCCGTGACTGCATGTGCCACAGCCCAGAGCTGCTGTTTGCCAGTACAGGAACTGTTTTGCTGTTTCCCCAGCTGTCACAGGAACCATGTATACAGAACAGGGTGATGGTCCAGCTCAAGATAAAAGTGCACCCTGTCATCACTGCCTGTCCTTACCACGCAGGCCTGGACATTTTTGTTTTGCCTTATCAGATACAGCAGCCCAGCGGGTTTGAATGGCACTTATTTGCGTACCACAGAGAGAGACTTACAGAGAGCTCTAATATGATCAAGTCCCATACCTCACACTAAAGCTCATTACACGCGCGCCGAGGGACGTGTGTTTAATATATCAAAAATCTCAATTATACCACCTAATTGATATCCGTATTTGCTTAATTGGTCAATTTCATTTACCCCCACCCCCATTCATGCAAGAAGTGTCTAACTGAGGTATCACAACTCGTGTACAGTACTGTTTTTTTTTCCTTTTTTTGCAGTGAACAATTTTTCTCTTTTAGTTCTGCTATTTTTCCCAGATTGGAAAGGATAATAAATGCATTCTCATCAACTTAGGCTCAGACTGACTGTGAAATTAAACCAATCAACAAAGCAATTACAGCAGGGGAGGAGAGGGTCAGATCAATAGCAGCCTATTATGAGTAGCCGATAAAGAGAGAGAAAACGGCCAGGATTCAGGGAATTCCTAAATGTCTGATTGAGTGATTGCTAAGCAGAGATTTCTACAACTAAATGTTAAATGGCATCAAAGCTCTGTGCAGACTATGGGCAGGTAATTATTTTTTAAGCCTGTTTGAAAAGGGTTACTTTATACTCAGTTATTTTAAAGGTGCAGTACCCCTTTTGTCGATGTGGGGCAATCTCTGTAAATGTACATACGTTTATTGTAATGTTTATTGTAATATTAATTTCACAGTTTTACACATTTAAAGGTGTATAAAATGCCATTTAAGTTTTATGCCATTCAAGTATAATAATATAACATAACAGTGCATTATAATGCATTATTCATTTTATAAATGCTTATATTTTGCATTCTATAAACACACACACATTCCAGTTTTTTGAGAAATGTTCTCTGTTGATTTTGCTTTGGCAGATTTTATATTTATTTTATTTTTTTCTGACTAGCAAGGGTGATGGTGATAGTAGACAAAGGATATTTGAAAGAATACATGCTGGTCCTTTCATCGTCAGTTACAGTTTCTGCTGTAATAGTGAACACTCTGGCTCTCTGTACAGTTTGCCACGAATCATTGTAGAATAACCTGAACCATCTCTCCTCCTCTACAGCCTAACCCGGCAAACAGTGAGCAGGTCAAGGCCCTCTACACTGTCTTTCATCTCCTCTGTGTAGACTCACCCACTAGTATTGATTCCTTATTGACCTGAGATGTTCTCTGCTTCATCCTGCAGTCCTTTTCTGAACTGCATGAAAGAAAACAACTATAAGACATTGATCTCTGGCTTTCTTTCTTTCTT
>JAZGTK010006026.1:0-21439 GCA_036877625.1 Ambastaia sidthimunki
AGTGTGTGAATTCATTTTATCTGCACTCATTCCCAGTAACAATGAGATTAATTAAAGGGGTTGTAAGACCCTGTTGGTGTGTGTGTTAGAATAATGACATGACGTGAGAGAAAGGCCAATCTAGCATCACTGCAGATAAGAACTCATCACCTTTTTGAATTTTTTAAATAAAAACTGGACAATGTTTTGTACATAATGGGATACAGCAGATGTATAGCCCACAGGCTAATTGTGTCTATTCGTGTATTTGCTTTGCAGGTGTGGGGAAATCGTGCCTATTATTACAGTTCACAGATAAGCGCTTTCAGCCGGTGCATGATCTCACTATCGGTAAGGCTTTTTAAACCAATCTCATTATATTCCCTCATTAATTAAAACAACAGGAAATGAGTCTGATCAACACTGTCAGTCCCCATAAGATTTTTATTAAACTTCTATAACACATTTAAAACAACCTAAGTTGATGAACTTTAGTATAGGTTTCAATCTGATAAATGTATTGTACAGTTTCCTACTAACAGTGTTTCATTATGAAAAATATGGTCTGTGTTTCTCAAAAGCATCGTGAGCCGAAGTTCATTGTTCATCCATTGGTGGCAATTGGTGCTACAATACAGGGCTTAGGCTTATGATGCTTTTGAGAAATGCAGGCCTGATCATTAGTTGATGTGTTCAGTGTCTTGCGAGTTATAAATCAAACAATAATTTATTCTGACAGGTGTTGAATTTGGAGCACGAATGATCACTATAGATGGCAAACAGATAAAACTTCAGATCTGGGACACGGTAAGATTGCAATCACTGTTTTATTTGATGTACTCTGCAGATTTGTCATTATCACTTAATTTGGGCAGAAAAGCTTTATTCTCAAGATCCATCTGGATATTATCATCTGAATGTTCTCATATTTAATGATAATTCAGTCTCAGATGGGTTGGTTTAAAATTGTGTAAATCATTTGAATGGTATTACATTTGAAGTTGTTTATATATAAAACTAATAGTGTAGCGGCAGTGAAAGCTTTTGTTCTGTCTAGACAGTGTTAACCATGTCAGTTCAGTGCTAAATCAGCGCTAAATCATCTGCTTTGAGGAAGCATGACTGTCTCTGTGTGATTTCAGCTATTCAGCTAACTTTAACCACACACCCTGTCAGCAAACCAAAACATGAAAAATTATAACCGACAGCTTCTTTTAATAGCTAAAAAAACAGTCAAGGTCTACCACAGTTACTTAAAAGAATTGTTTGCTGCACTTTTACAGACCCCTTGAAATTAAAATGAGTGTTGTGGGTTTTAGTCCATGTGTTTTGACATGTTCTTAGGTTTGAATACAAGTACAAAGACATGCATGTTTTAATTTTCAATTTACAGTCTTTTCTGGGTAAAAGGATTAAAAATATTCATGACTCATCTGCACTACAAAGATTTTTGTCCATTAACAATTTGTTTATCACCACATGTGACTGCCTAGCTAATTATTTTTCATAGCTGTGTTGTAACAAAACTTACTGGCTTTTTTAAAAATTGTCTGATCTTTTTGTGTCACCCAGATATCCTGTTTTTATAGGTAACTCACCCACACAGAAAACAGTGCCCATCTAGGGTTTTTAACCTCTGACACTGCAGCTTGAAATAAAGATTTGGGGAATAATTACTTTTCAGGAAACTGGTTGCACCGCTTTAAATGCGTTGTAAGCATTTAAACACTTCCTTGAATGTGTTCTACTCCATGACTGTACCGATATTTTTATTTGTTCATTAGCTTGTTCATTATTTAATCATTGTTCATTATTAAGCCTTTTATTATGATTACAGCTGCAGATCCTCATAAAAGACCTGAGTAAGCAAAAACAGTTTGATGATTCATGCAGACTTCATTGCATGTCTTTCCAAATGAAAATAATCCCTTATTTTTGTAAACATTTCATGTAACTGGGTGGTGTGTGTTTATAAAATTGTATGGGTATAAAAGTCCTTTAAATTCCAAAGATTCTAAAGCATTCCCACTATGTGTATGGTATTGCAATATAGTAAATATATGCTATATTTTGAGATATCATGACCAGAATTGCTTAAGTATCCTTGTAGGAATTGAAAATGCAGGACCGCACATAAACGTTTTACCCAGCAGAGGGCGACAAAGTATTAGTCAAGTCTTTGTGGACTCTTACACGTTAACAGAATATTTGTCAGAGCAACATTGATAGCGTATTTATTATGTTACATGTATCATTTTGTTTGTACAGTTTGAGTAGGCAAAATAGTGATATCAGTTCTGCGTGTAATGGTGTTGTTTTGCAAGTTAAGTCAGAGGTAGATGTCAAAGAAAATGTTTTCATGTTTATAGGCAATTTACATGGGTGAGGCTATTTTATGAAAAATCTAAGGTCAGGATAATTGGGGGTAATTATGTGGTAGTTTTTTTGGTGTGGCTTCCTTGTAGCATGCTGTGATGATGTCACCTAGACTGCATTTATGTCTTTAAATATGCTATAAATCATTTATTTCAAGGTTATTTTAGCAAGCATTTTGTGATAAACCAGAGAAGATGACAGGGTGTTGGATGAAGTAACAGGAGAAATCTGCATGTCTGGCCTTCCTCTAACCTTTCACTCCAGCAGATGGCAGGCATAACAGTGTCATTCATCATTTATTCACAATGGGCTCCATTAACTCTAATGTTAACAGCTGCCCCAGGGAATGGGTTATTGAATTCAGATTTGTGCTCCCGGCTTATTTGCCTGCTGTCGAAGGGGGTGGGCTGACCAGAGACCATCTTATGCCATGACATGCTGTTGAGCGGTGGCCGTGTGCTGGGAGTTGGCTGATTGGATGGGGCCATGCTGTAGAGAAGCATTGTGGGATGGAAAATCGACAGTGGGTCAGTGCACGTGAAGTCGCTGTACCTCAAAATCTATTGCCTGTGTTTGTCTGCATGTTCTTAACATTAGTGGATGGAATTAAACAGAAAAATGGAAATGGATGTTTGGCTTATGCTGTGGTCTTTTGGAGGCTGAGTTCTCATGACAACATCTGGTTGAAGAAAATGAATTGAGGATGGTTTATTTACAGAGCCTAGAAACAACGTACAAGGTGGATGTGGTTGGCAGCTGATGCTCCTCATAAACAGGCTCATAGTGATGCATGTGTGTATGTGTTCCAGGCCGGGCAGGAGTCCTTTCGCTCAATCACCAGGTCTTACTACAGAGGTGCAGCTGGGGCTCTCCTAGTTTATGACATCACAAGGTAAGACGTGGTTGTCATATTTTAGCCTTAAACTGCAGTGCAAATTTTTTTCCACGCAAATCTCCTTTTATGTATGGGGTTTTATTGTATTTGCAGAAGGGACACCTTTAATCACTTGACAACCTGGTTGGAAGATGCTCGTCAACATTCCAACTCTAACATGGTCATCATGCTCATTGGAAATAAAAGGTAAGTGCAATATTTCTGTTTGGTATATCTTAGGAAAGTGTATAGCTCATAATGGTTACATATATGGTACAGTTTTAATCCTGACACAAGGGGAAGGTGACCGTCTGTTACCAAGTGGGCATGGTTGATAGCCAGTGCATCTCAAAATGGCCTGATATCATCAGATTAATTAGTCTGATTGACATAATTGGTGTCAATCAGACTAATTAATCTGATGATATCAGGCCATTTTGAGATGCACTGGCTATCAACTAATACACAGGATATACTGTTTGATTCAGTATCACATTTTAAGAAATAACAAAAGATACAGTGTATGTTCACAATTCGTTACAGTCTGTTGAAATAAATTCATCATCACTACCCAGATAAACCAAACATTGTTTCTTATAACAGTGATTTAGAGTCACGGAGAGAAGTGAAGAAAGAGGAAGGAGAGGCCTTTGCCAGAGAACATGGTCTGATCTTCATGGAGACCTCTGCAAAGACTGCATCAAATGTAGAAGAGGTACAGCAGCATCTGTATGGCTCTGAGGTCTTCATTGCTTATGTGATGATTTATGTTTGGCTTCTTCTGTGAAAACATGTGCACATACATGCATACAGATAACACCCTAGGGACACACAAACTGGGAAGAAAACATTCAGTTCTCTGCGGCAAAAAGCTAAAGCAGAGATGACTTTAAAAATGGGGGTGTTAAACTGTGGAAGTCCCTCTCTCAAACATCTACCCTAAGCTGCCGCAATGATTAATTTGTCTCATTAGTGTCACGTGAATTCTTCTGACCCCTTCCCCCACCCCTTTATGACGTTTCAATCTCCTATTTAAGGTTCATGCATATTCATAGATTCCCTGCCACACACGCACACATACGAGCTCACATCTGCGGTACTTGCTCAGCGGCCTTTTTCTCTGTGGTAATTGAGCTGCGGAGGACTGATTGCTCTGGAGAGCAAAAGCAAAGCCGCTCTCTTAATTAGACTACAAAGTGCCCATGGCAGTTCTTAACACTTTAAGGGTGAGCCGAAGCCACGGGCGTGTTTATTTTCACAGGATGCCCAACGCCTGTTCGTCAAGAGTAATAACAGACACAATCACTTACAGCCAGATGGGGGCACCAGCCTTCAACCATAAATACCATGACACTGTTGCATCCAAATGTCCTGTTTTAAATCAGTCATATATTGATGCTAATGTGTCTTAATGTTTGTGTCTAGTGTTTGTTTCGGACACTATTCAGTGGCCAGTTGTCTAATGCTACACAAGTGCTTAAAATAGGTCAGTATTTGTTTATCATAATTAATGTGGTTCTTTTTGTCCTTTCAGGCATTTATCAACACGGCCAAGGAGATTTATGAAAAGATTCAAGAAGGAGTCTTTGATATAAACAATGAGGTAACCTGTATGGGGGAGACACATTTTGTGTTTGTGTTACATTTAAATAAATTTGAAAATGATGGGGTCAAAATGACTTTCTATAGCACTATACTAAAAATTCAATATGAATGGACATAGTTGTGTCAAATGGAATGGCTGTGGAAATGGAATGGATGGAAACTTGGATTCTTTTCCAACAATAAGTAGTTTCAATTAAGGTCAAATTACTTAACATAGTAGTTTATAGTTTACCCAAATGTTAAATGGTTGATACCCTTTGTACCATGGTGGTGTTTACCCACAATGGCCACATTGCTTAAAATATGCACATTCTAATGTAATAGCAAGTTAAGCTTAACAAATGTCATTGCATTAGTTTGCATGTAATCCAGACGATAACCAATTAAATGTTTAGGAACGTTATGGTAGTGAATACTAAATGCCTGTCCGATGCTATAAACACATCCGAAGTGAAAGAAGGAAACAAGATAATCTACCAGGAACACACATCTCCCCCAGAGAAAGCTTCACACAAGCCCTCTGGCCCCTCAGTTTCTCTCTACTGGCTGGTAGCCAATGCATAAATTCCTCACATCTTGTAAGTTACAGCTGGTGTGATGGAGGTGAGCCCACTGCAGCTATTTTAATAGAGTAGTAGGATAAGTTAAAAAAAAAGTTAAGGCACGGAGTCCAAACCGCATCAGCTGATAGAGATCCAAGCCAGGAACCTCAAGTCTCACAAGAGAGCTCCCCCTCTCACTCCAGATCACTGTAAATCAGATTTGGCACAACGTGGAGTTTCCTAAGAATGTTACAAAAGCGCAGCCTCTCTCCAGAGTTTTGGTTTTGAACGGGAGCCCACTTAAGGGAAAAGTTGGCAAGGTGGATGCCTTTGTGTGAAAGTGCCACCAGCCTGGGTGTGTGTGTGTTTTAAGCCCTGGCAAATTTCCCTGCTTCTCTGTATTGCCGCTGGAATAACACTCCTGAGGTTCTCCTGCCTCAGTGCTGACAAAAGTGGGACGCTAATTCAGGCCTACAGGGACTGATTTTCTGCTTAATGCAGCATTATTTGACAGTAGAAAATCACTACAATATTAAATGAGTTCTTTTTACCTTTTTTAAGGAAACAAGATCCTGATATCTCACAATGCAACTTAAGTGGAAATGAGTGTCTTTAAATGTCTTCGTTTTATGTGTGTGTGTGCAGGCTAACGGTATTAAGATTGGACCCCAGCATGCTGCCACCAACTCCACGATGGGTGGCAGTCAGGGAGGACAGCAAGCTGGAGGGGGCTGTTGCTGAGCACTACCCTTTACCCTCCAGTCTTCTACACCCCTACCCTGCCCCTTACGTTTCTACTGGACTGGTCGGGCTCAACTAACATTTTCTTAACTTCCCACAGACCAGGCCCCGGATTCAAAATCGTATATTAGATGGCTGCCCAAAAATATTTATAAAGTCCAGATTCTCTACAAACCTCCTGACAAACTCCTGAAGCTTGTTTGGGCTACAGCAGACATTATATTGTTAGTAGTAAGGAAAAAGGCAGGAGTTTTGAAATTATTATGGTAAATATATTCATGTATGTTTCTCAGCTAGTTGTTTTTCTTAATGTTTTGTTTTTGCCCGTTTGACTTCAATCTGAACCGTATTAAACACTACAAAGTCATCTAAAGTATTTTATTAACTGGTGAACCCTGAAGTCAAAATAAATGAAACAAAGTGCTGTACTTTAAGGAACAGCTATCATCAAAATGAAGTAGTTAAAAGAAGAAAAAAGCAGGACTGTTTTAAATCTGTATTTATCATTTACATTCTGTATATATAGTTATCATTTTTTGCTTTGGTGTACGTTGACCGAGCTAAAATTCTATACTGTATGAATAGAGCTTGAAACTACAACAGTATTGCGATATTTCAAATCTGCTTTGACCACCATTTTAAAGTAACTTTTTACGTCACATATTTTAGTTTGGTCCTGCCATCTGCCTTGACTCCTTGTATCTGTACCCGTGTGTATAGAAACCCTGGCTCTATATACCTATTTTAATGCCAAATTTGTGTTTACCTGTGTTCTGAAATCACAGCTCCAGATATGGATCACATCTCCAGAACTAGATCTGCTGTTTGCCTTAAAAGATTTTGGAAAGTCAAAAGAATAACATAATCATGACACACAGGATAATTTCAGTAATTACATGCAATTATATATTGCAAACGATAATGCTAGACTGATCCATTAGACAGACACTCACACATACCTACCTTTCCCTATATATCCATAAAGTTTTCACATACGTATGCATATAAGTATATATATTTTCCCTCATTTTTAATTAATTATTTTCTCCAATGCAGTCAGCTGTGTAACGTCAGTGCAGGTCCACATTAATTTAGGAGTCGGAATGATTGTGTAAAGACTTGCTTTTCTTCGCACTATGTTGTTAATAGATATATGGTGAACATCTTGTCTGTTTTAAACGGGGTGTGATAAAGCCAAACCTGGAGTAACTTTGTGACCCTCAACTTTGTTTTCTGTGTTCTCAAAATTTAATGCTGTCACAAAAAATAAAATAAAACCTTCTAAACAAAGTTCTTCAAAGTGTAGTTTGTTTTATAGAACCCTGTGGGCCTGGCTTTGTGAATTTTGTTTTTGTTTTGACCAGACAACATACAATTTTAAGTTATTATGCATTTTATGTTCATTTTTTGGTTTAGAAAGTGAGTGCAGTGGAATCGTAAAAGAATTGCTGAAAAGGTCAATGACCACTGTGCGCGATGGCGATTGTGTGGAATATGTCATGTACGTTAGGCAGACATAGAATTGACGCAAAGACCAAGGGCAGGCCTGAACATCCGGGGTACTGACGCAAACAGGGATTGGTTGGTTTATGATTTAGGTAAATTCTGTAGGTATGTTTGTATATATGCATGAATTAAAGCTCTTTTTGGTTGTTCGTAATTGTGTGGTTATTTAGTAATTATGTGAATAAAAAACAATGTAAAATTCTGCTTAATTCTAGTTGAGAAAATAGAATTCTATTTCTCCGGAAATTAAACATGCATAATCTTCTTTTACTGTAAGGACTGTTAAGTGTAAGATGAGCATGTATACAGTTTAAAAATTAAGCAATAATTGTAACCTCCAACACTCAAAATGTAAATTTGTCCAACATAAACAACAGCATCGGGCCCACACGTTTCACAAAAATGTTTATAATAAATTGGAAGGTAGAACAAAAATGCACTTGCGTCACAACCCGGCTAGGTCACTCACGCGCACGCATGTTTATCCAGTAAATCATGCACGCGCCCCCTGCCTGTGGAAGGTGAGCGCGAGTGTCTAGGGGAGAGGACACGAGAACGCGACTGCCTGGATCGATCGGATTAAACTCGAATTGAGTGAAATTAACACAAAGGAGAGAGGCAGAGTCGGCGAGGACGGGACACTGAGAAGCTGACTTTACATACACAATTTAAATTTCGACAGTTATTCGCACATTTAAAAGGATTTTCGGGATATACGAACAGGAGTTAATTGGTGAAAACCCTAAACTGACCCGCGTTGAGTAGGGTAAGACACCGTCTTTCTTTATGATGATACAATATGAATCCACTAACTTTATCTGTGGCACAAAACTTATTTGTGAGGTTTTTTTTAAACAGTGTTTAATATATCCACACTTTGATTGAGAAAACTGTTCTAAGTTTACATTTAACTTTGTTTTTCATCATTGTGATATTCGCTATATTAAACCGTGTTTTAAAAGCACAAAAAAGTTGTTTCTTTCAGGGGGTTCGCAGGAAAAACGGGAACCGCGTGTTAGTTTTTCGTTTTTTTGCATTTCAACTCTTCGAAGATTCCCAAACTAGCTCGCGAACATGCTAACATTAGCTCATTTAGCTCACGCGTACTGCATTGTATAGAGCCCATGGTACCTATAGAAGTGGAAGCGAGAAATGTGGTAAATAACACAAGCGCCGGTTATTTTCTTTAAGGCACAAAAAATAGAGACTTACAGTCTCCGTTTTGTGTAATTTTCGCAGGCGGGTAAAATTAATTTATCCAAAACTCTATAAAGTAAGCGTTTGTTAGCAAGCTAATTGTGTGTTGAGACACGAGGTGGTATGAGCGTAGAGGTGAGTCATTGGCCGATCTGAATGAGGGAGATCCCTGACCCCTAGTATGAACAATTACCCTGAAAATACTTTCATGCACCTCAAAACTGCAGGTAGAAATCGTGTTGAAGTTGTAATACAGGTTTTCGCGTATAACATTCAGAGGGGATCGAACTATTGCGTGGTAATGGCAGAACTAATCGGAAAGTGCGCTCGTCCGAAAGACAATATAGATACAGGGGAAGGTTGCTTGAGGCCAGAATGTCAAGCTCTCGTTTATCTTTTTGTTTAAATAGTTAAAACATTGGTATATTTTATTATACTCTGTGCAAATATGTGGCTGTTTGCTCTGATCTGGGGACATTTTATGTTTTCGTTGTTTGATCGACAGTAAGAAGTGCGTTAAAGAGTCAGGCGCTGGGGTAATTAGCTGGTTGGAAGTGGCCGATCTCCTGTAAGAGACGGACTGCGTCGACTTCATTGTCTCACAAACAAGCTAACTAGCTAGTTGGTAACAACTCATCTCACATTTCTTTTGTTCCGTTTACTTCTCAACAGGTAGACGAGCTTTGGGCTGGGTGGGGGTGGTGATGGGGCGACGTTCGACACTTTTAAATATGGATTGGAGAAATGTTCATGGTTATTAGACGACTTTTCAAAAGTTTCGATTTAATTCAAGCTCCGTATTTAAGACAAACATGGAGCTTGTTAAGCACCTGCTTTATTTGCAGTTAGAAATAATAGGATGAAAAGGCATTCGTTTATTATTGGCCCCTGATTATCTTTGTGCCATCTAACATGTCTTTCATTTTGTCGTTTTCACTTTAAGTTATGTGATGTATTACCCATTTTTAAAAGACTATTATAAACTTCTTCCAAAGAATCGTTTTAAGACGTTGTCTAAAAGTCGCTGCCTCTTAAGTCTTTAAGCTAAGATGGCAGCTTTAAATGTGTGTCGGTCAACTCAATGAGCAGATATGAAGCCGGTATGGCGGAGCAGATGTGAGGCTGCTTTGTAGTCGCTTTAGGCTTTTCATCTCTCGTGCCTTTTCTTGTGGTTGCAGATGCTTGTTCACTAGTTGCATCAAATCTAAAAGTCAAGTGCCGGTTCCTCTTTTGAGCAGTTTTGATTACAACTTGTTGTTCCAGTACACGATAGTATCAAGTACATTGCTCTCCAGTGGAAAAAAAAATAGGTTTTTGATAAAACGTGTGACTTTGCGAGCTACATAACCTTAGGTTAAAATGTTATGTTTTTATTGAACGGGATTTTAGATGTTCCCCTCAAATTATATTTCTTTAAAGAAATGATCAATTATCACTTTTAAACGACAGTTAAGTGGATGTCTGCCAGGTTGGTTTTATTTATGTCTTATTGCAAAACCCATTTAGATTATGCTTTGGTACACAAAGTATTAATCATGAGTTGCTTTGTCTGTCTGTCTGTCTATCTATCTAATATGCAATTTAAAGGCAATGTTTGTTTGTTTTTATAAAAGGAGAGTTAAAAAATGGTTGGTGCAGTTCATTTGGCAGCCATTTTGACTTAAGTATCAAGCAAACTTAAGCATGACGACAGACGTCATCTGCCGCGTCTGTTTCTAACTATACTTCATATTTAGATATTTTAAGATCTTTTAAGTGCATTACATAAGATAAACAAGATTCTGTCTGTTATACTCAACACCGTGGATGAACTGGCGTTTCATTTAGGTAATGGGATGCCTTTTCTTGGCCTTAATGCACTTATATAAATGTCTGTAAATGTATATCATTAATATATGTCAGAATGGAATAAAGGGAAAAGTGCAGGTTTTTGTAGAATAAAAAAAAATTCTAGGACACAAGAAACAAACGAAAGTCACAAAAGTGCGCAGAATGAGGACACAAATGAGCAAAGAAAATGAGTTGGCTGATTAATTACAGTGAAATTTTTATATGCTCCGTTTTCCTGTAGCTCAGCTGGTATAGCATGGCTTATATACTAAAATGTATACTTGAAATGCACTGTAAGTTGCTTCAGATATAACGTCTATTAAATGCATAAATCTCCTGTAAATAAACATAGTTGTCTTAGCTTTTTTATTTTAATTATAAAACTATTATTAACATTTCAGGGACTGGCGACCCAGAGGACTGCAGAGGTTGTGGGTCAGGCACCCCCTACATTGACACGTGCACACAAACACTATGGTATTTTAGTTATCTGACAACATGCTTTCAATCTATGCCAGGAACAGCACTGCTGCGCACAGGCCCTTTCCCTCCAGCCCCTCCTCTCTAGGCATGGGTTAGCAGGAGGGCTGCAGTGGCCTGTTGTGCTGCAAAACAAGCAGGCTTTTTTCCCTTCCTGCTGACCATCCCCCTCTCCTGCCACATAGAAGATGGAGGAACCGTTTTAGATGAATAGCTTGGAATGGATGCATCTAATTTTCAAATGTGAACCGCTGGCTTTTAATGGCTGAAACTGCCGCACAAATTAGTTTGTAAGATTTAAGTTTTCTTAGTTAAATCGTGGCTGCGCACCTTAATGTCCTCTAACATCTCCAGGACTGTTTGTAAAGTTTGCATTAAATGTAATGTAAATATATATATATATATATATATATATATATATAACCTGTTCCATCTGTGCTTCACAATCTATTACATATTTATCTTAATAATATAGTGCCATTCTTCTAGTCTGTCTTAACTTCTTGAAGAAGCTACACTTGCTCTAAATCCTTGAACTCATTGCTTTAGGCATTTTGATAGAGCATCTAGTGTAATAATTCCCTTTAGCTTATTTTTGTTTCCCGGTGGCTACATTCAGTTGTCAGAGCCTCAGGATATACAACCCTAAAATCATCAGCCCCGTGAGAATGTCAGTCAGTGGTTACCCTGATCAGTGACTGAATTAATGTAATTGAGAAATTTAATGTTTTGATTTAGCAAGCTGTTTTAATGAATAAACACCATATTGTGTTAAATGGTATAGCAGACTAGAATTTGAGGTCAGACCATTCGATTTTGGTTGGTAGATTTGTTTTTAAAAAGCTTACTGTGTGTATGTTACAGGAATCCGTTTTAATGCCAAACAATCACCAAGTCTACAGCATTAGAATAGTTAAATGATTGACTGTCCTTCAAATATCTACTCCCTTATGCATCTCTCTTGGTTTTCCCATTGGCACCCTTTACCCAGACATCACTACCAGGAGACACTTTTGGTAAAACTTCCTCTAAAACTTCCATGCCGTTGTCATTACTTGTGATGGTAGCAGACAGTTTACGACTTTAAAGCATAAGGAATGGGAGACTTCACGGGTTCTTGTGCCAGTTCACTCTGCTGCAGGTCCTCAGCCACTAAGCAGACAAGTGCCGGAGGCAGACTTGGTAACAGCAGGTCTGGAAGTGAAGGTCAAAGTTCTCCCTTCTGTTCTGTAACACACGCAAGCTCGTTTTCATCCACCTGACTGAAGCGCTACACAAGACTATTAAGATTAGAATAGGGCAGGAGCTGCGTAATATTTGGGGTGAACTTAATCATGTTAGGCAAGCTCACATGATTAAGTGAGAACAAAGTAATTCATTTGATTACAGCATCTCTGGCCCTAACCCCTGCTCTCTCCAACTTCCCACTCTTCACATTCTGTCACCCTTACACTGTTTTTGTGTACTGTTACTTGCCACAGATACACCCCCTCCAAATCCCTGCCTATGCATATAATGTGTGCTCACTCACAGTAGCACAGATATAAATTATACCCAGCTGCAGTCAGGGTTTCCAGTGGGGGTAGTTGAGTGGTATGAAATAACAGAAATGCTGCTGGTGAGCATTTGTGCAAGGAGTTGTTTTGAGTGTGGCTCCTCCTTTATGCAATGGTGCATACCTCATGTATGTTAAACTTAATCCCAAAAGACAAACCACAGGTGGCTATAGACTTGCCCTCTCTTAACATGGTTTTTAAGCTCCCTGTGAAATGGGAAAATTGGGGAGGTAGGATTGGTTAATCAGTGACTTTCTTGCAGAGTGCATTAAAAAGACTGTGGGTGTTAATGACTGCAATCACACACGCTTGGTGGGCCTTTCCTCCCCCACTTTTTTCCTTTTTCCACTAGTCTTGTATCACAGTTCCTTGCTGTTTGGCATGGCCACGTTGGTTTTTTGGTTGCGGGTTGGTGCTCTGACACAGATGGCTTAACACCAGCTCAGACTGCTTTAATGTTTGTTGCTTGCTTTGTCCTAAGATCACATTCAAATAAAGAGCTAGAAACCCATACACCTATATTAGCACAGAGCCCAATTTGCTGACAGGCTTAACTGTAGAAGTTTGATATTTTTCAATACGTGTGTAATGGTAGACTTTTATACAGATTTCTTTTTGGTATTCGTCTTTCTGAAAAATACAAAGTGAGCTGATGCCAGATAAATGCATGATCCAGGTTGTCTAAAACATGAGATGTGCTTTATATTGAACACTCAACTAAATAAGCCCACATGGCTTGCCCTTGTTAGATGCGTGAGTTATGTACTGCAATAATATTCATCCCTGCAACAGCACATGAACTGCAATATGTGTTGAGATTAGGTTCAGCAATATTGACTTTCTTATTTAAAGACAGACCTAGTTTGTTCAGTAAACCAGCTTAAATAAAAAAGGTCTGTTTTTTTACCCTGCTGTACTGAAAACATCTTGAACCATGACTTCAAAACAGAGATACGTACCAAACTATCATTTTTGCATGCTGTTACACAGTTTTCAGTGTAGTTAACAGTCAACCAGATCTGTTACTTAAGATTCTATATAAAGACTCGCAACTACAGTGAGCAGTCAGTATCATGTTCTTGCATGATGGAAATTGTGTCAGTGTGACCTATAATGTTCATCAATATGTATTCTTGGTATGACTTTATCAGCTTTGTTTTTTTCATAAATGCTACATATATGCACAAGTACACAAATATTCTGTATAGGTAGCAACTATAATCTCAGTGAATTTTCCCATGTGACCACAGATAATTAGTTATCATTGTGACTAATTGGCTTTCTTACGTGTTATGTTACTTAAGTTATGAAACTGATTTTAGAAAAGATATTCAGTTGCAATACTTCTGCAAGCATTCTTTCCATTTACACCTGGCTAGTCACAGACAACCATGTCTAATCACAAAACCGTTGTATATAACCATTTTTTTCACATCTTGCAGATAATGTTTTCCTCAGTGAGATCTTTGTCATTACAGTCTCAAATGGATACAAGTGGACAACTGTGGTCTCACCAGTGTTATAGAAATGGACTGAGAAGTCAAAACTGTTAACATAATTTGCATGGTGGCTCCTGGGAATTCTCCAGTTTTGCTTTGCCAGCATGAAGGGAGTTGAGAATTGTGGGGATAACTTGCCCTGAGTGGACAGATTTATTTTACAGCGTGGTGGTCGCACAATGAACCATGCCTTGCACTATGATCACTGTTAATGTTAAAAGTGGATCTTGTTATTTTGTCCATGTATTTGTTACTTACACAGCTTACTGTATTTCCTTTTGACATTGGATTATGATTTACCATTTAAAAACAAATAATGACTTTGTAATGGTGTTATTCTTAACTTTTCAGTTTAAATCTTGCAATGCCTTTTAAAGGCCAGGCCTTTTTACAGATCTGATTTGCATGACAGTGCCTCAACATCTTATAACAAAGGTAAAGAGAGGGGAATGTAATGAATTATGAAGTTAAAAGCGAATCTAGTGTTTTTTTTTCCCTGAGCCAGCAGGGGTCGGGGGCATTTGGTATGCCATGAGTACTGTGGGTGGTGTTGCTTTTTTTTTTTTGAATATTATTACACCCCTAGTAAAGAGATTTGTTGTAGACAGTATATCTCTTTTCTACTTTCTTCCTTGACCTTCTGTGACTGTTCATGATCATAAATAAAAATATGGAAAACAATTACTGCAAGTCAGAATTGGGCATACACCAAAACTGTGCCCATTGGGCATTATCTTTTAGGCTTCATGGCTGTAAGACAGATTAAATATGTTTGTTTAGGTGTGGCAAGGTAATTAGCCTTTTTAGTGATGTGTTGTATGTCCCTGGTTATAACTGGCTGCCATCCCCACTACACTTAACCTTATGTTTTGCCCTCCGGTTAGGTGCAGGTTCTGTGCTTGGGTTGTGTTTGTCATGGTGCTCTTGCTCTGACTTGGGTTTGTACTCCTCCTTAGGGGTGTGGCCCACCAGAAGGAGCTGCTCTGGCACTCTGCCACATCTGTCACTCTCTGAGAATTGGGTGAACAGTCAGGCTGCTGGCTTAGACACCAAATCTGATCATAGGGATTTAAATTTGCGGCTTTTGGCATGGCTGTCATTGGTGTGGCAAGAGCAGTGTCATACTAGTGCTGCCTCGGGTGAATAGTGAGTGATTTATGGCTGTGGTGTTGAAACGCCTCTTCCTGCTTTTATCTAAAGCTGTGGTCCTGTCACCCACTGGCAGACATCTCTCCATCCTCCAATCACCGCTTCAGTTGAGGTTAGCTGTGGTTGTAATGGTCACCCTGTGTCACCACCAGAGCTTCAGAACCCAGGCAGAGGATAAACACAAAAAGCTTAAGAAGGTTGAAGGCCACCACAGTCACAAGTATATTCACTTGGAATGTTTCATATTGAGGAGCAATAGGGCTAGGTGATAAAACGGTATTTATTAACGTCGCAGCTTTATCAATAACGGTAGAAAAAAAATGCTCAGTAGTTTCACTTAAATGCATTTGAATGTAAACAGACAAAGTTTGGTTGCATGAAGCCTATCATTTTTAAAACAGTGCAAAACTCTTATACATTATCACCAAAGTGTATTTTCATGCGTTTTAAAGTCTTGTCTTTTAACTTGCATACTTCTGACATGTATGACCACACTCACCTGATATACACACACACGCTCACCCAATACGCACACAGTCTGTCATACAGGATGCGTACAGAAGTTCTTTCGTGTCTTATTTTGCTTAAACTGTCAAACGCTTGCAAGATTAAAAAAGTGACAGTGACCTAAACCTGTGGTCTGTCAAAAAAATCACTTGCTTCTCTTGAATGTTTATTCTGTTTTAAGGCTGTTCTTTAGACCTACATGAAAAATGTAATTTTTGTTTGAGATTATAGGTTTATATATATATTACCTTATTACATTTGACAGTAATACAGTAAAATATGAATAATTGTTGTAGGTCTGTTTAAGGTGTGCCCGATTCTCTGCTGGTCTTTAAAAGTTTATTAAGTTATCAGTAGTTATCGATACAGAGTGATATATCGTGACAGAGTATAACATTATATTGTGACATTTGTTTTAGCTTGGTTTTAAAGTTGTTATTTTAAAATATTTGTTGTGTGTTTAGTTGCAGGGAGACTGATTGATACACTAATTTTTTTTTTACCTTGTTTGTGAATGAAGTGTTTTTTTTTTTTTTTCTTTTTTGAATTTTTACATTTATTGCGATTTATTGCGATTGCCAAATTTGTGTATCCAACAGAACATTTATGGAGCAACTATTTTAAAGCAGTTATACCACAGCATGCTGAAGCTTGTTTTTCAGTGTGGTTCTTTGATCTTTAGATTAGGCTGGTCAGTGTAGATTTTCCTAAGGATAGTTTTAGCAGCCATGTGGAGAGGCCTAAAAAAAGAGGAAAATTGGGGGTTGGGTAGAAAAGACTGAACGAGGAACAGAAAGGGAGAAGCATGGGGTGGAAAGGGAACATTTTCTAGTGGGGTAGTTGCAATTTAGGCAACTCATTCCTCAAGCACCCCCTTCTTGCAGTGGAATCCCTCACATACACACATTCACTCACTCATACACACACAGGTAGTTGTGGTTGACTAGGACACCCAGTTCCTTAGCAGGCTCCCCCTCCCCCTGCCTGGTTTATCTCGCATCTACATAATTCCCTCTGCTCATCTGATTACCATGCACAGGGGACAAGCAGGTTAAGGATGCAAACACTCACATGAATATACACCCTCACTCACACTTTTTCAGATTACTCCAGCAGCACTAACACGCACACAAATACAGAAAGTTGCACACAGGCAACAACAGGGTTGGTTTTAAGACTTGGCCTTAGCAGGTGGGCTGCCTGATTGTGTTCTTACATCTGCCAGCCTGGTTTGGCAGCTGCTGTTGTTTAACTACCACTGCTTCTGCTGCCTCACTCAAATCCTTTGTTCTTTCTCCATCATCAACGAATTGTAAAGAATGAATGAATTTAGGCTTGGTGCCTGTGTGTGTTGGCCCTTTTGTTTGGAAGCTGAAAAAACAGAGTGGGGGCTGGGATCAAAGGTTGGCAAAGAGTCAGTTACAACTGATTTAACTGCAAAAAAAACCTTCAGTCTCGCCACCCCTCAACTGCTCTTGTGTCTCTCAACAGCTGTGACTCAGTGGTTGAAAAATGAAATAAAGCATGTTTAAAGTGAACAAAATAGAAGAGGCTTGCTCTTACCCAGAGCTGTTTGTGTTAATGCTTCCTCTCTCTCTTTTCCTCTCCAGGTCTTGTAACCTGACTTTGCCTGACGCTGCATTCTCTGAGAGAATTAAGGAAATATGGAGTGACATGCTGCAGATTAGTTAGCGGATTAGCGGCTTTGAGGACATCCACCTCTGTGTGAGCACACATTCCCTCTCCTGCTTCTGAAACTTGGCTGCACAGCAGGAGCCTTGCAGCCATGGCTGACCCAAGCATGATGAGCCTTTTTGGGGATGATGGGAATCTGTTCTCTGATGAGCTGGAGAGCCTGGGGGAATGTGGATACCCCCAAGGTCAGGCAAATCCTATGAGTCAACCGATTCCCCATGAGCACCAAGGTTATGGGCAGCTCTCCTCTTCTCTTCACCTCTCCTCCTCTGCTCTACCTGGACAGGCTAAGCTTGGCCACCATTTTGACCCCTTCAGTCAGTTTGAACAGCCTAAGATGCATCCAGTGGACCAGCAATCGGGCCGGATGATGGGAAACGGACCAGTAAATGGCATGTCTTCACCTCACTCCCGATACCATGGTGCACCAGCAGGAGCAGGAGGAGCTGGAGGCCATCATGTCTACCCAGGTGCACAAGGGGAGGCGTGGGGCCCTCAAGCGATACAGGTCCCTGAACAGGCTCGACCCTCTTTTCAGCAACAACCATCACAACAACCCCCTTCTCATCAGCATGGCTCTGCTGGGCCACAGGGACATGCCCACCAAATGGGCTCTTTTATCAGCCGTGGTGATTATGCCATGCAAGGGCACAACCAGACCCAAACGCCTCCAAGAATGAGCCACTTTCCACAGGGCCTCCCTCAGGAAGCCAATCATTTTATGGGTCATGTGGGGATGACACAAAATCCCAGCATTTCAGGACCTCCCATGCGCCACCCAGCACAGCCACCTCAGCAGCATCAGCAATCTAGTCAGCAGTTTCTCCACAGACCTGGCCAGGGCCCGGTTCATCCGGAGCCTGTGGCCAGCCAAACTTCCCAGTTCCCACAAAGCCCTTCACGGCAACAGCAGCAGCAAGTCATGGGTGGGAGACCCCATCAAAATATGGGATTTAACATGCACAACCAGCCAGTCCCTTCCAACACTGTAAACAGCTCAGGGCAGTACCCTCCCTATCCTCCATATGGCAACCTTAATCAGGGATTAGCCAACACTTCAGGGATGAGTCCCAACTTGAGCCTTACCACCAGCAACAACAGTAATCCTAATGCGCCCATGTCCCAGGTGCAGCGCTACCCTGCTCCAACAGGGCCCCAGCGCTATCAAACACCTGGGGCTCAACAGGGACAAATGCACCAGCAGCCCATTCATGTGAACCAAATCAATGTCCAGCCTATGCATTCAGCCCAGAACCAGGCTACAGCCCAGCAGAAGCTGCAGCAACAGCATCTCCCACCTCCATCTCAGGGACCATACGCTTCCCCACCTTCCATGTCACCAATGAGGAACCTGGCAACCCCTGCAGGTACTCCTCCGCCCCAGCAAGGTCGGCCACCCAGCGCTGGTTTGGGAACTGATGTGGGTGCCTACCCTGGTGTGCCACATCAACCTCAAGGTCCAATGGCTCATTCCCAGAGAGGAGCTGGCCCAATAAATGCCACACAGCAGCATCCCCACCAACAGCTGCCATTACACCCACAGCAACACCCTCATCCTCCACCCACCCAGATGTATGCTGCTTTGTCACCCAATCATAGGGCCACAGGCACTCAAGGAAGACCTCCAGCAGGACCAGGTACAAACCACACAGAGCCGTCAGGCCCACAGGACCAGAGGCTGCTCTCCCAACAAGTGCAGCGACAGCAGCTGCAGACACCCCCATTGCCTTTCCAACAGCTGCAGCAGGTGCACACCCCTCCCACGATTCCCCCTTCACAGACACACCTGGCTGCACACCACCAGAACTCCCCTCCATCTCAGCACGCATGGGCACCTTTACACCAGTCGCCTTCACCCATGCAGAAAGTGCCTCACATGCAGGTGAGTTGTGGAAATGAAGTATACCTTCCATTGTCATTATGCACTGTGTTAACCTTACTTTTGGAAGTTTCCTTTGTGGGTGGTAAAAGGTGTGTTTGGGGGTTTCACTTGTAGACTACAGAGTGGCATCTACCCAGTGGGTGCACAAGTGTGTGTGGAATGGATTTTTACAGCTGTTTCCTCCTCACTGCATATCCCAGCCCTCCCCAAGACGCAGGCGCCACAGTGCTAATCTCCTAACTCCCACCCCTCCCCCCTTTCCACTCTGAAGGGGAAATGCTCCCTTCCTGCTTGCAGTAAGCATCACTCTCCTCCCCCGTCTGCTCTCCTTCCGCTCCCCTCCCTCCCCCCCTGCTCTCTCTGCATCATGTCTGTCTGTCTGTCTGTCTCTCTCTCTCTACTCTATCTGTTTGCTTTGCCCGTCTCTGAGGACTCATGCGTGAGTTAATGGCATACAGCAGGATGCGTCCTGTTGGGAGGGTGGAGGAGAGAGCCAGTGGGGAAGGGAGGTTAGCAGCTCTCAATAGCTGTGAATGTCACGTGATTCTGATGCCATTAGCTTGTTTTGCTCTGAAAGCCTTTTTCTCTGGTGACCCATTCACACACAATGGCTGCTGTTATTACAACATGCATATTGAGCACAAAGCATTTTTGGTGGTGTTTCTTTTTCTTTATACCACCATCCACAACTGTGGCTCATGTCTCGTCGATTAGGTCCTGATAACAAAGTTTTGTGGCTGACGTTTAGCATTAATATGTCTACCTCACTTGTGACCTAGATGAAACACGCATTTAAGTGGTGCGTGCATCTGCTTGTCACTTTATCATACATGGCTGTTAAACCATCTTGTCTTTGCCTGGATCATGAGTTGCCTAAAGATATTTAATGTTCATATTTTTTTCTTACATGTGTGGTAGTTTTTGTTTTACCAGTCTCACCTTTAAACCAGCTGACGCAGCATTTAATTATTTATATTAGAATATCTTGTTGCTTTCACAGTCACTATCCAAGATATTTGGATAGAGACATGTTGCATTTGTAACCAGTGGGGAAAATTCTCTGATGTATATGACAGGTTTGATAAAGGCCCCCTACTCACAAATCAAGTTGGCCTAAAATAAGAGCTTGAACAATGAATTTGAAATATGGCCTTCCTTTGCACTGCAGAACATACTGCACTCACCTCATATATTGTTGCCAACTGTTAAATGACAGGATGTCACTTGCACAATATTAAGAGGTTTGATGAGAAATAAATGAGGGTGTGACCTTTAGTATTAAAGTAGAGCTTTGCTTTATCTCGGAGAACAGACTTTTTATTGTGACTCCAGCCACAGTAGTTAAACTGGTACCAAGCGCAAGTGTTCACAGCATCACACTGGTCTTTGAGAACTTAAATAGAAGTTCAGATGGGAATGCATGAAATGGTCATGGCTTAAATCCAGTCGTGCTGGGTGTGGAGAGTGGACTGCCATGTTTGATTCCTTTATTTCCTATTTAGCAGTTGGTACAAGCTGCTAGCCTCCTGGGATTCTCTGCTAACTGCGGCTTCTTGCCATCTTAGTGGTGTCTCTTTCTCTCTCTCCCTCTCTCTGTCTCTCTCTCTCTCTGTCTAACACAAGCAGGGCAGTACTTCCTAAATATCTGGAGTATGACCAGGAGTTACAGCTGTATGGTTACACATTTGTGCAAACTAAATGTTGAAAAAGGAAGTTGCAACACAGAATGGTTGCACTGGCAGTTATGTACATTTCTAGCCTCTCTCTTTGACAGTTAAACTACTGTTTGATACTTGTGTTTGGCATTTTTTCAATGTGATTATTTCAAAGGTTATTTCAGGCTCAAAGCATTATAAACTCATTCATAAACTCGTCAGATGAATTGGGTGTTAACTCATGGGTTAGCCATCCAAATACTTGCCATGCTGACCAGAGGCACAGTGCTCCTTCAGGGAGTATTTAGCTCACTGAATGAGCACTTTGCCTGCTAGATTAACTGACACGCCAGTCTGCCCCTCTAA
>JAZGTK010006027.1:0-21438 GCA_036877625.1 Ambastaia sidthimunki
ACTGTAACCAATATTTAACTGTCAGGAGATCCATAGAACTATAAATGTTTATATTTACAGACGTAATGCTAATATTAAGCATGTAGTGATCAAACCCAGAGCCTCAAATCCAAAACAGACCCTGTATTCAGGAATGCAATTTTCATTGTAATGTGCCTACACACACATGCCTACATGCCCCTTTGTTTTAAATCAAGATAACTGCAGCAACAGACTGAGCACAGGCCATTAACAGAAAAAAAACATTGTAAGAAAACTCAAGAATCAGTATTTTGCTCAACAAGTGTGGAGAAAATGCATAAAAGTGAAGAGAATTGCCTTTTACACAGTCTGGGCAAGAGAAAACCTGCGTAATGATCCTGCTAGTGTGTCCTTTGACTGTAGGAACTAAGCTAGCAAGTGTGTGAGTTCCCATGGGGAAATGCTTTTAATGAGAAAGGATCCGGTGCTTAATTTGCATCAATGAATATTCCTCTGGCATATGCGTGCTTAGGGCAATACAATCACCAATACAGACACATTGTTAGTGCAAAACATCACTGAAATGAAAAATGTAGTTGTGCATGCATATGTTGTTATACAATAGTTAGTTCAACCTGGACAGGTTGGTCAGTTGGCTGGTTTTAGAGGGTTTTTAAGCCAATTTCAGATTTGCACTCCAGCAAACAAACAAACTTGGCAAACCGGATAAAAATAGTTGAAGAGTAGTTTAGCCTGACTGAGAAACCAGTTTAGGCTGATTTAAGGATTATTTCCTCAGCCAAAAAAACCTCCATATTGTTGGCCGGTTAATGGAACTGTATGGCACAGACAAACATGCGGTTGTACTGAATATCAGCACTGCCTAACTGGAGAACCAGCCACCCATCACAACAGACCCCACGCATTGAAAAACCATAGACCATCTTTAGATGGGTTATTAGCAGCTTTAGATGTGCGCTTAGCTGCCTGTATTGTCTTTAAGTGCTAACTTGTAACAGCTGGGTAGACACAGTTAACCCCTCACCTATCCCTACAGCCAGTGATTATTCATATGCCAGTGGGCTTTTATAGGAGGCATGTGCACCACAGGTCAAAGGTCATCTGCAATATAGAGGCAGAAATGAAGCATGCAGGTGTTGAGGATGAAAATGACTTCACCCCAGTCATGTGACAGTGTTCTCCTGTGGTATTAATCAGCAGTGCATCTGTACTGCTTAATAGCTGAAACTGTTACAGACTGTGAGACCATTTAAAAAAGGATAAAGGGCACAGGAGGTAGAGAAGGCATCATTAGAAAGCCAGCAGGCATAAAGTGTCAAGTGTGTTGTCCTTTGGTGCAACAGTGTGGGTGTAATGTCATTTAACCCACTTGTGCCTATGGTAAGAGGCTGCGCTACACCGTAACTATAGTTACACCCAAAAGGTGTTATATGACAAAGATACATATCCTTACATATTAATGTTATATGACAAAGATACATATCCTTACATATGTTCTATATAGATATAGAACAGTTACCATGTTTTTATATAAAATATTAGGAACACAAATGTTTATTAAAATTTTTATATTTTAATATCATTTTAATATTTATTATATTCACACGTCAAAGGCCATTCATGTGTTGGTAGTTATACTGTAGCTCCAGACATGTAAATAGAGTAACATTGCTATGCAACAAAAATACCAGCTATTACGTTGGTGAAGAAATCATAGCATCATTTAATCTACAATGTTGTAGTTTTGCTTTAGAACTCTAAAATAATATTAACTCGCTTAGGAATGTTCTGCCCCATGTTTGGGATTGAATACTTCTTAGAATGTTGTGGGTTTACTGGAATGTCATCAGGAATACTCAGTATTTCCGGAATGTTGAGGGTTTGGCTATTGTGGTATTTCCTGAATGCAGCTGGCAATGTTAAAGTTATAAACCAACACCTGAAATTTTTGTATGTTAAATAATAAAAAATCCTTATAATATAATGAATCACATTTTCATTGATATTTTAAGATGCAATATACTTGTAACTGTACTAGTCTTAAAGTGACGGCTGAGAAAAAAACTGTATAATTCAGTCAGAAAAAGTCTTCAGTAATTATTTCTCAGAGAGAGAGTCAAACATGGTTTTATTTTTTTTTTCGGTATGACATTTTTTAGTAATATTACTGGATGTCTGGGGAAAATATGTTAAAAATATAACATTTATTATAGGACCCTTTAATAGCAGCTACACACTCAGTCTTGATGCTTCCATTAAAGTCTGTGGATTGTGAATTGGATTCCCTAGCAGACATGAGGCAACCCTGCGATAGATTTTTATCCTCTCAGGGCAGAGAGGAGATGAGCTTAAGAGGGAAATGGACTGAATGAATGAAATTGAGAGCATGAATAAAGCAGGAGAGGATGGCAGTATTTCTGAAAACAGCTCCACCTTATATTGAACAAAATTACAGATGCTATGAACAGACATCTGTCACAGGATATGAGCAACAAATTTCTGTATCCAGCAAACATTTTCTGCCAATTTTCTGTTTTTTATACTTTTTTATGTTTATACTCCCATGTCATTCCTATCCAGTCATTTTCCTTGGATTTTTGACTAACCTTCTTACATTTTTTTTTTGCTTACCACAGTTTATAGTATCTGGCTCCAAAAGCAACAAAAAAAATTAAAAAAGCACCATAAAAGCACCATAAAACAGTTTATAAGTCTGTGAGGAACAGATCAGAGTTAATCTTTAAAAAATCGAGGCTTTGCCCGAACTTTACAAAGTTTGTTTTTCATTTTTGCATTTTCAAGTTGGCTTTTTTGTGTTTGTTTATGACATGCAACAAACTAATGGTGTTTGGCGTCAATCACATTGACATTAGCATGGAAGGCCGGTATTTTTTAAATCTGAACATGGACGTGACTTGGATTGATGTTCCAAGAAAGAACATACGGGTCTGAAACAAAATGAGGGTGAGTAAATAATGACATGACCATGAGTAACCACAAACCATGTCAAGCCAAGCCATGACCTTCAGTCACACAGCATAAAAACCATAGAACGGCACATGATTACCCCTGACAGTACCTCAGTTCATCTGCTGTCAGTGAATGCCTCACGTACATGGAAATAAACAGTCACAACTATTTTCAGTGGCCCGAAAACGGTTCGTCCCTCACGCATGCCTCGCATGTAGCTGAATTGCTCTCTGTGAGTACTGGGGCTGTAAGTACTTGTTTTAGTATTCGATTAGGTACATCTAAATGTCTTTATGGTGCTTAACCTTTTCATGTGGAAAAGGATGGACTGCCGATGCAAAGTGTCTTCGCTCGCCCGCCCTCCCATCCGGCATAAAATCAGATTTATTAACCCGCGTTCATCAGGCGATTGAGTTACTGTACAGGAAGTGTTGCTTTTGGTGTTTGGAGTATCAAATTAAATCAGTCCACTGTAAAAATGGCACAGTGGATTAATTTAATCCTAATGCAATCAGAGGCGCTTGTTGGGCAGGCTGTGTTGTTTTGGCGAGGCAGACTGCCGTTGTGCTTCGGGCCTTTTGTTTCGCGCCAGCAGAGCTTCAATGAATGCCAGATCAATTTATACGGCTGTGAGAGATTCGTCTGGAAGGTTTTTGAATACTCGTTCACGTGATGAAGCTTTTGTTTGGAGTCTGGGGTGATGCGTCTGTTCTTTGTCTTTGCCTGATCTTTGATGCTTCACTTTGATTCGATTTAGAAAGAGGGAGGCAATTCAAGTCTTCACGCCAAAAGTGAAATGTTGTGTGATGATATGAAGACAAACACAAAGGGGGAATGAATTTTACACACATATAGATTTGTTTTTTCTCATGTGCTGTCTGCATTTCAACACATTTATTGTACTTTAATTGGATACCCAACCCAACCACAAACGCAGAAATTCTGAACACAGTTTACACTACACAATTATCCTCAACATTACTTTAATCTGACATACTTTACAAGGACTTTACAGCATTACTCTGTTGCAATTTACACACCTGAATCTGCTATTTGGTTATAACTATTGGTGAAAATTCACTGGGGTGACCCTTGTTGGGTACATTTTATATTTAAACTTTAGATGTAAAAATCCCACTATATTTATATATTATATATTTTTCCATTACAAAGAACTGTTGCAACAGAAAGTTTGTATGCATAGTAAAAGTTCTTTATGGAACCATATACGGCCCAACAAAGGACCCTTTAGGAACCTTTATTTTTAGGAGCACACTGCTGCTTTAAGCTATAAAAATGCACACAAACATTTCTTTTAAATAAAATGATTACAGACGGGACTATTGCAATGTTAATTGCAACATGAAAAAGAAAAACAGGATGGTTAAAAATACCTCAGAGAAAACAAACAATTTTATCATTCCTTCCTCGGTCTCCAGCGGTCGCAGCCATATAGCCAAGACTGCAATAAACATTTCTTAAAGATCTAAAGCTCTATAGAGCAACAAAACGACAACATAATGCATAAGAACATAAGGAGAGCACGACTCGTTGCTGATGCAAGACTACATCAGATCGGAAAAACACATTCATTCCCCAGACAACAGCAATAGGATGTTCCCAGAAATATGCTCTGCCGAGGAACATGGGTAAAAACCGTCCTCAGGTATTGACTTCTAACTATTAGAGACTAAGAAAATAGCAGAGGCAATCAAAACTCACAGGGTTAGATTAGAAACACGGCAAAAAAAACAAGACTGGAGAAAATAGAGGAATTTTTCTTTCTGTGTTATCATTGCTGTTGTTGTTTTTCAATTTGATTGTGGGATGGAGAGTGTGACAGTCACATATTCGTCAGTCTCTGTGGTTCTCCTTAAAATATAAACAAGAACTATGAAATAAACAACAAGCTGTTTTCTCCTGATTTTTCAGAACCGCAATGCCACCGATGCTTCTACCCAACATTCCATCAGGACAGAGTTCTTAGATCTGAATTTCACACACTGATTGTTTGGACAATTCACGTTCTTTGTGGAACTCTAGAAATGTGATCAACTCTGACGTTATTGCAACGTGTTCTGTGGGTTTCTAATAAGATTGTGAAATGTCCGTTTCAAAGAAGAAGAGTAACTGTCTGTATTTGTGTGTCTGTGTGGGTGGCTGTTTGATTATGCAAAATCCGAGGTATGTGTTGAGATTATGCAAAAACCATTACATTTCCTTCTTCAACGATTCTTGTATAAGAGATCATTAGACAAGATTAGTTATAGTTTTACGCTAATTATCAGAAATATCTTTGTTATTATGGTAAAGCGCAGCTGGATTTGCTCAGTGTAAGGCCTGTAGACCAGGAAATTCACTTTTTAAAATTTATTTCATTGTCGTACATGGCTGTACAAGATCTGCTTTCTTAGCGTGTTTAAAATGGTCATGATGAGTGTAAATACTATTACTGTCAGTATTCAAATCACCCGCTCTGAGAAATCTTTAGTGTCTGTGTCATATACATGCACACACGGTTTTTATTATAACATCATTTTATGGCTTTGAACAAATGTTTTATAAATTTGAGAAAATGTCCTTAATAAACAGACACATGAACTAAAAAATAAACACATTGTCCAAGTAGAAGTCATTCAAAGTTGATTAATCTAAATAAAAAACATTTATGATTTCTCTATGTCTCTCTCTCTCTCTCTCTCTCTCTCTCACACACACACACACACACACACACTAGCTGTGGACATTCTTAATTCTGTCTGTTCTGATGCACTTCACATGGCTGTTCGGAGGCCCGTGAAACAGCATCTATCGCATTCACTCGCACACAGTCTTCTTATTCATAAACACTCTGTCAAAGTCAGGCATTTATATTGCTGTTAGAGTTCAATATATGTCCATCCCACGCATGAAAACACAACAACACCAGTTTCAATGAATGTCCAGCTTTAGAATTTCAATAAACCTCCTTGTATTTATTAGTGCCTGGGTTAACAGTCAACAACAAGTGCTGACAGAAAGTTATTGCTTTTCCAGCCTCACCAGCATGCTGGTGACTTTAGCTGGTGTGTAATAACCACACTAAGCCTTAAACGCTGTTCTTTTGGTTTTCTGCTTGTGTGTGTGTTCTTTTATATCTGTAAGTATTTTTTCTGTGCTATTTTCTCTTTACTGTTGGATTACTTTGATATCAGGATGAGGTATAAGCATTAACAAATTGGATTAGCACTTAAAACACTTCCAAGAACAAAGAGATCATCATGACGAGATGTTGAGGAATTTGTGTTTTGATTTAACAAAAGTGCTTTAGCAATTGAGGAACAAAAGAAAGCTAAATGCAGCTCAGAAATAAAAGCCTGTAAGAGAAAAACATTAACACTGGCCACTTTTGATTACTTTTTTTTATCATTAAAGTTATTAATGGAGTTGCTGTCATGGTTATAGCTGCATGTTTGTTTGAGATAAACCAGACCGGTGTCACTGCTGAATACAGAGTACCACACAAACTTTATTTAGGTTTGTCCTTGAATAATTAAACCTTGATTAGTTAATCCAGGTTTGAGGGACACCTTGATCATGTTTAACCTGAGAATGTAAGAGAAAAGATCAATTATATCTAATTATAGAACTGGTTAAATTCAAGTTATTAGTCATTATTTAGTTATTAAAGGACAATCTCTGCATGTGTTGTCTCTAATATTTAAACTGGAGCTCAGACAAAACGTAATCAAAATTAAAATGAATGTAAACGTTTTGTTGAAAAATTCAGGCCGACAAACCAGATTTTATTTTTAATTTTATTGCTCATATTTTCACCTCATGTACAGTAGCTGGTGTACAGTACGTTATCTCCCATGATGGTGCTCTGACCTTTGAATGCATTGAAAGGGCAGCCGGTACAATATGTGACTAACTGTGAGGACCCAGCAGTGGACCAGGTGACATTTCAGGTCCAACATTGAAATGGATGCAAAGCAGGTGCAAGCGTCATCTTGTGTAGAGTGGTCGTTGTTCTCCATCTGAGGGAAGTGTGAGAGATTTTTGGCCTGAGGGAAATTTGACTGTGTGTTCAGGTGTTTTAGGTGCTTTTCTCTTCGGTCTTCCTGATGTGTTTTACAATTGGAATAATGAAAGTGAAAGACATTGTGTTCAATCCAAATAACAATTCTGTGAAACCACTCCACACCCTGTTCAATGTATCTGCTCTCTTCAAAGTTAAAGGAATGACTACAAAGCCTTACTCTCTTACTCTCTATGTCTCTCTAACAAATGAACAGATAGACTGACCCATATAATCAAGTCAGAACGTGTTTATTTGTCATTTGAGCAGATCACACAGTTTCCTAACCAAGTGATAAAATCTTGTCCAGTGTAAATTGTTGTCCTAACCAGCCTTGACTACAACAAGCAACACAATATTTTTTCCACTTGCTTGGTTGCTTGGACCAAATCTGATATGTCATTGGTTCTGAACAGTGTATTTGTACAGTATATTATCCATAAGATGTATTCTATGGCTGTTATTTACATTGTGTTAAGCAGCATTTTGCTGGGGAAACACCTTTTGTGACTGTAAAACATTCTGTCATGCCTGGTAAATATTTATTGGACACTGAAAAACATTTTGATGCTCATGGTGCTGTGAATATTTGTAAATATTTCTTTGGGTTGATTTGACTGTAGGTCAAGTTCTGTGTACTGTAGTCACATACAGAACATACATGTAGTAAAGACTACAGCTATTGAGAGGTATTAACATCTGTTGCTGTACAGTATATGGGATAGGTTTCTATGGCATTAAACAGTAAAACAATTCATAAAACAGCAAAATTATTAAAGGTAGCATATTGAAACATCACACCAGACTCTATATTATATACAGAATATTGACTCTTCTCTATATAAAAATGTGTGAAAATGTAAAAATTAAAGATTGCATTGCAATGCAAATCAGTCAAAGTCAATAAACTGCTATTAGTAACAGAATTCTGTATTGCACAATGACATTCCCGCAAAGTGACAGAGATTTATTGTAAGTGCCCTTTGTTGTAAAGCAACAATACATACACCTGTAAATAAAAAGATAAGGAAGCAACAATATAATAGCAGCCATCAGTAAGTGACAGGAAGTTTACATTGTGTTAAATCACCAGGGTGAGGCTGGGCTAACGTGGGCAGTTCAGCAGCCTGACATCATCCTCATCTTTGCCAGTTTAATGCCACTTGTATCCCCAGTGCTGTAGGTGTGAGGTTAGCCTGATGCCTCCTGACAGGTTAACACCTTTGATCATTCTCTCATAGGTATTTCCTTGTCTCTCTACACCAGCTCAAAAGGAATTTCTCAGATTTCTCTTGATTCACAGGAACAAAGCAGTGGGACGATTTGCATTCAAGTAGCTAAATGTAAAGCCCATAAACAGTGTTTACCACAAAGTTTCTTCTGTGAGATTACGTTTGCCTCATGAGAACAGACTGATGTCATGGGAAAACAAAATAAGCAGCCGCACCTACAGTACAGCTGGTAATGTGATGTTATGACTGTAAAGAATACCTTGTACTTTGTAAAGATTTCTGTGTAAAGATTTTGAGATAACAACATATAAAAAAGTTTGCAAACATACATACTCTAGGGATTTCAGCAGACCTCTAACCTGGAGTAAACTTTGGTGCATAATTTATCCCACGTCTTTAATGGAATGACATGAATGATACCTCAGGTTGTGTGAGTTCTGGGCTGTTTTGTTTTTAAGTGATTGAATTTAAGATTTTTGGCTGGTGGATCATAAAACAGGCACCAAAATGTTGGCCTGGTTGGAGGGTTATTTTGACTTGGAGCGGTAGGCAACACACTAGCAACCACTACAGAACACCTTAGAAACCACTTTTTGTCAGGTCACGTGACAGTGCGTGTCAGTATACACAATGCCAGCAATACTGAAGCCACAGCGCTCTTGCCTGTCCATTCTCTATGTACACATGTGTGCGTGTGACTGCCTGCAGTATAAGAGAGATAAGAGAGGCCCAGGCATGTGCTCCAGTCACCTGTTCTGACCATTCTCATTTCTTATCTAAACATCTTCCTGCCGCTCGAAAGTCTCCAGAGTCACACCAGCAATTAAGAATCCCAGCTGCTCTGTGGCCTCATCTATTTACAAATGTCTCTGCATTTCCTCTGGGGGATTGCTGGACCCTCTATACAGGCTTTCTTAAATGACATAGGAATTACAGTAAGCACAACCTCACACAAGCTTTGTTTGTTGGCCTCAGACGGCTGCTTTGTGGAATTGTGTATACAGTATATGTAACCATGGCCAACACATGACAATATATTCTGAGGTAATTGCTGTAGGCTAAATAAATGCGGCTTCTAAAATTCATACACATGTTTCTGGCATAGGACAACATAAAAATGCTATCAAATCCCCACATTATACCATGTGCTATAAATTCTTAATATTGTAGGTCTTGGATGATGAAACTTAATGGCATATTTCTGCATTTTGTCTGCTCATATTCTGTGTCTGATGTATTATTAACCTATTGTGTCTCAGTGCTTGACCATTGTGAGTTCAGCTGGAAGCCAGAAACATAAATATACAGTAAGATAAAGCTATTTGCCATTCATCCTAATATTTAAACATTTAGCCCCAATACTCATTATTTACACTTTTATTCAAAACTATTTTGTGCAACTTAAATAATTTGTGATAAGCTATTGCATTTGAAACTGACATTAGAAGTGTAAATAATAATTGTTATATTTTAATTCCTATTCTAAACCTTCAATTTTAGTGCTTCCATTGTTTCAGCTTCTCAGTGCACTAAAAAACCAAACAGTATTTGCCTAACCCTAAGATCAGTGAGATTAATTCCTTTAAGTTTTTTTGTATCTTATAAACTCCTGCATGAATGTTGTCACCTAATTAATATTCATAAACCAAACTGATGGTGTCTATAATTTGTCCCTCTCACACACTTCTCTGATCATTTGTATGCTCCTGGTTCAAAGTGTGATGCTGTGCGTAGGGAATGCTGCATGCGATATACAGCACATAACAACAGTTGCGAAAAACAGAGCTGTGGGGTGGGGGTGGTTCATACAAACAGGAAATCCTGAGGAAAAAAATCAATAAGATCACTCAAGACCACCATTAGATACCCGGGTGGAGAGCAGGGTGGGTGGGGCAGCTGAGGTACAACGAGGGAAAGCATGTTAAACCCACCGCTAATACCAGACTGACCAGTGTTTACTCTTTCCACTACACCTGACCGCTCCTTTTTTCTATATTGTATAACCCACACTAAAACCCTCACCCTTCACCCCTACAAAATTGTTGGATTATGAGTTTACAACATAAGATACAAAGTAGACATGAGTTAAAAGGTTAAACAGTACAGCTGTACTAAACAAAGTACCTTTTTTCTACTAAAATCACACCAAGAGCAAATCAATTTCCCCCTCATAACTATTCATGTACCACATTTTAATGTTTTTGGACTGAAATTCATACTTTCAGATTGCAAGTGTTCTGTGTGAATAAGTCTTTAGCCTTATGTAGATCTTTCAAGAACAATAATTTACTTTTTTCAGCAGTCACAAACCTTCTTTAAAATGCCCACTTAAGTGTTTGAAATGGTTCATCTTTTGACATTGCTGTTTGAAATGGAGTTCAATTTTCAGGTAATTGTCAATAATTGCTTTATCAGCCCAGATTTTAACTTGGGTGTCAGCTAAGACAAGCGATCGTTCCAGCTGTCAACTCGTAATCTTTTCAAGAGCAGCGAACAACCTGAATCAACAACATTTTGACAGAGAACTTTGAGCATTTGAACTACAGCGGATTAGGGAACATGGAACATGCTGCACACAGGTGAGGCATTATGATGGAGGCACTGGAATCTACTTGGGTTTGATTAATTCTCTTTGCAGCCAATACGTCCCAATCACACACTCGGACGCCAACTGATGGTCTTGTAAAATTAATCACAAAACCCCCTTTCCATGCCCCCCCTCTCCATTCCTGATCCAATATGTGGCCAGTGAAATCTATCAATCCATCCAGCATTCCCCAATTATCCCCCTGCAATCACAAATGCACACATGCGTGCACGGCATGGGGTCTGCTAGCGTTGTATGCTTTCATCTGATTTATTTCTGTTTTCATGGAAACGGCTAGAAGGCCATTTTGTGTGGGTTGAAAGGTCTTCCATTACAGGTGTGGGGGGCGGGGGGAGAGTTATGGGCTAGGGGTGTAATTGCTCTGAAACTGCCCCTTGATGCTGTGGTAATAACAGTCCAGATCACCCCGGACCTTCTGGCCTCCTCAGCCATGGGTCTCCCTCTCTGGGTCACCTTTGTTGTAAATTAGCCCCGCCCCATTTTAGTTGTTCCAAACAACAATTGCCATTTTCTCACCCTTAGCCACATCGCTCCCCAAGGAGCAATTAGGAGCAAGTGTGCTGGCTGGAGATTACCTAAAATGTCACTTTACCTGTAAATGCCAGAGGAAGAAAAGTGAGGTGCTTTCCAACTGCACCGAGAACATCCATCTTCTCTGTACCGCAACGTAATTGACAAACAAACACACAGGGTTCATGTACAGTGAACCAAATAGGCAGCACAAACAGGTAAATTCAATTCAATGACAAACACAAGGAATCAATACACTCTAAAGCACACAAACACCTACACACATACAAACACGTGCACAAAGCGGCTAGTGATGTTAACGGGAGCTGGCCCCGCCCCCTGCCTGTTCTCTAGACTAATAGATATAAAGTGGAGAAGTCTAACTGTTGTTTTCCCCAGGGATGCACCACATTTTCCTGTCACTAATAAGCTAAGACTATGGCCTTATTTGCACTTGGTATTAACATCCATCTTGGGTGATCCAATCACAAGCGATCAGTGCTAAATACGGGTGTAAATAGGGTCTACAATGTTTTGTGCTTCAGTTACCCAAACCACATTTACCTGTACCTGTAGTCATTATGCATGTGAACACACTTCATTTATAGTGTGAAAACAAATCTGAGCACATTTGTCTGTCATCAATAAACATAAATAAGACTTCACGTCTGTATTGAGCTTTTTCCATTTGTGAAAAATGTTTTTATTAGTGAAAGCACCTTTTGGCCACTACCAAGGGTGTTTAACCACAGCAGCACTACAGGTGATAAAATAAATATGAAATGTAGAGTTCTGTCTTTAATGATCTACAAAGACATGATCAATGATGAGCATAAAGGAAAATGAAGAGTCTATGCTTTTGTTTTGGAGAATAGACTGAGCAAGCAGGACACATGAGTTGATCCTTATGAAGGTCAGGAATGTTCACCAAGTCTTCTGCCTCAATGTGTTCTCAATGTGTTCTCCATGTTTAAAAACAGACAGACAACAAGGACTCAGATTTGTTGATCACGTTCATTCAGTCCACACAGCACACAAACATCATTCAGTAAAATAACAATAAGTTAGTTTACGAACATTAATCACTTCCAGCCAGCTGAGCTTTATAAATCAGTCATCAACATCAGGACCAGTGGTTCTCAACCAATGAAACAAATAAAGCTAATGCAAATGCTAAAAAATAACAAACAAATAAACGTTTAATTGTGCATATGTAAAATAGCGAGATAATTAGGCTTAACAATTTTCAAAAAGGTAGAAAACGTTTCCAATATTTTATTGTTGACATCAAAATCTCTGTCCATTTAAAAACATACTTTTAAACATATTTTGGGGACTATGCAGCTCATGATAATATCAATACATTCCAATGCTTGATTTTTATTTATTTATTATATTTATTACATATTTTTTGGCCTTTACTGGATGGCTCAGTGAAGCACAGACAGGAATCAGCAGGAGAGGAGAGATGGGATCGTGTTTGAGAAAGGCCCTTGAGTCTGGACTTGAACTCGGGTCACCTCCAGTGCTATTGCGTTAAAATGTCAAAGCACCGCCCACAAGGCTATGACTCCAACCAATGGTTGCGTTCACGGTTATTTTTGTTTACTTTTGTAATATTAATCATACCGTGTCCTGATGTAAAATCACAAATCAGAACGACTGCTCTGATATTATAATAACAATATTGCTGTGCCGGTTTTAAAATCTATACTTACCATGTTAAATTCAGCTTTATCAACTCAGTATCTCCCCTGAGTGGTTCTGTATGACTGACTTCACAAAGGGCCTCATTGTACACAGCCTGTTCTGTTCAGAATGCTGTAGACAGTATTGATCTGAATCTTTGTTACCCTCAGCTGTTTTGGGAAATAGGATGCAACATGAGCCTGTATCTCTAAACAATATGATGATGGAGGCACATACTGTAGAAAATCATTCAGAGTGACGTGTTACACTAAAGGCCTTGGACAGGAGGCAGGAGAAACAACAAGCTTGGGCAATACAGCTAAGGTCATGGCTGCGGTTACCATGGAAACAATGCCGTTGTTACAGACCATATTTAATGAACTGCCTATAGATTCTTTTTGTGTATTTTTGTGTCTTTTATGCTTTATGGAGCACAAGTGCTTAAAATAAAGGATTTCCAGCACTAGGACTGTGTATAAATTTCGGCCTAGCAATAGCCTCTTTCTAATAGCATGTGTGAATGTTATATATAGAATTTGTGTTGATTACTTTGCTAACATTAACCCTTCCCTATTAAAACCCATTACACGTCTCTCTAGGGATTTTGCAGCTGGCAGACAAAAAGCCTCAGACTTCACCATCATCTCGGTTACCCGCGCTCACTCAGCACCATCATGTGTGCTAATTGCTCTGTTAATTAGTTTAATTATTGAAGACCTCGGCAGTGCTTCTCTGAGGCTGCTGACGATTTACTGCATGCTAAAAGAGAAAGAGCTGCCGGCTTGTTTCTGTCGATCAACCCAATACCACACGCACAGAGACACAAGACATTCAGTCAAATAACAATTATCTGAGGCCACATAGGTGAGCAGAATCTGGGAGTTGCAGTTGGTATTTAAGGATTTGTTTAGTTAAAGGTATAAATATCCAGACCAGGTTTTGAGTAGGGTTCAGCAATATAGACTAAAAATGATTTTTTTCTCAAACCTTTGAAGATAAAGTGTTTTGAAAGGTTGATTTTTGCACCATTCACTGTTGTAAATTCAAATATAAACTAAAACACAGTAAAGTGTGCAGTCTAGTTAAAAATAATTAAGATTTATGTCTTTTAATCATTCACTTATAACCAACTTTATCAACATTTTTTAATGATAGTACAAATGAATCATTGACTTATTCATTCAGTTTGCATTGATTAATTGCAAAAAGCAGTTAGAATCAATTTAAATTAATATATTGAATTTAACTCTGACACGTTTGGTACTAAACCCAAATGCAACATAAAAATCAAATAAGGTTAAACAACGTCAGCCTGTACAACTGTATTTTTGACATGGTTTGTAAGCTTATCCTTTTATGGTCTGTTAGGCTGTCCATTGTATATAATGGATTTTTGTGGCTTACCTTTTTCTCCAGACATGTCTTGAAATGAAGTATGATTATAAAAATAGTGGCAGACGCATCTATTTGAAAAGGGGCCGACTGGGGCCCTTTGATTGACGGCCCCTCAGAGCAGTCTGGAGAAACTGTACTCATCTTTAATTGAAAATTGAGACAGTGTCGAAATGAAAATATTGATTCCTGCATTGGGCAGACAGAGGCCTGAGCCTCCTGGATTTGCAGGACACAGGGAAGTATTGGAGGAGGGGTGGAAAGACGATTGTTGGGAAGCTCTTCCAAAGATGAACTCGAGTAAGGGGCAGTTGATTTTGGAGTGCACGGCACATTAAGAAAGAGGTCTGGGTATATTTAAGACAGAATGAGAAAATAAAGGCTATGTGAATAATTCCTCAGTATGTGCCTGGAATGAGATGGTTTTGTTTGCTTCTCACACTCATCATGTGCCTCAGAAGAACCAAAGACTTCATATCCAAGGTTGTCGAATAAATGAATGGCAGCCACCCTTAAGATGAAGATGAGGGGCTTCTGTGCCTTCAGATATTTCTCTGCTGTAATCATGCACCACTGCCTAATTAGAACCCGTAACTGATTTCATTAAGTTTTTAATTGGATCTAAAGAGAATTGGAAGAGAAGGCTGTTGGGAGGAGAAGAAGAGGGTTAATGAAATGTGTGAGGTTGTAAACAGGTGAACGCATCTAACGATATATCTTCAAAGCAGTAAGCCATTCTAAAGTCAATAGGACAGGAAGCAATTACAGCAGAAATGTAACATAGCCATAAAGAAATGAGCCAATTAATGCTAAGAATGATATAATTACATGTGCAAATCATTTGATGAAGTTATTTGATTACTTACTCAATAGAATTTTTTATTCATTTATTGTAATTTCCGTAATTTGTAATTTCCGTTTTCTCAAAGGTGATTTTCATTAGATTCTCATTAAAGTAATATTTTGATGTAAATTTGCTTATACTAATAGTTTTACATATGTAATATTTAAATAACAGATAACAGTATTGTGGGGTGAGAATACTCATAAATTAGACATAGGAGACATTAAGAAAGACTGTTTATGTCCTCACCTTTAATCCATGTTCCTATATCACATATGTTACTCATATATTTGATAATGTTTTAATTCGTATTTAATTAAAACATTAACATTTAACTTCAGAAAATATGTGAACAAGTATGATAATAAATTAGTTTTTACGGCTAACTCATAACTCATACATAAAAATTATGTCTTTTATCTCCAACTGCAATATCATAAATGTTCCCTCTCAATCACTCACCTAATTAAAGTAATAAAGGTCATCTTTTTATTGCCACATACATTTTCCATTTACATACATTTACATGCTTTATCAGTTTATAAGATTTATCTGACCTGAATCATATGAATAGGAGCCACAGGCTAATAACACATTCTGGCAGAAACATATACTGTTTTTTAAATGGGCAGCTGTTATGATAACAGTCATTGTGGAAATATTGTTTATAGTTTTTAATGAATTACAGTTACACTGCTAACATGGAATAAATGACACATTATTTCATAGAACTATGAACACTGCAGTAGATGGTCGTTTTGTGTATAGACACAAACTTGCCTACCTACAAAAAAACGAATGACTGTTTATATTATTATTTTACAGGAAAGAAGATTTGCAGGCATGTTGTCACGCTATACAGGGTTAGTGAAAACCTGTGTTCTAAACCTGCTATTACATCTTTGCTACTAAACCTGCTAGTTTAAACTATTAACTTTAATTATTTAAAAAAGGAAATTATAAAATATAATTTGGCGTCTGCCAGATAAATAAATGTAAATGTATATTGTATTGTATTAAAATACAATAGCTTTTGTGTGACTACATGCCCTCACCCCCAATCCAATAAAATAAATTGAAAAACAAATAACAGAACAGAATCAGAAAAAAAATTCTTTAAGATAGTTTTGAACTTGAGAAAACAATAATTTTATAATAATTAAATAATAATAATTCTTTATTCTCTCTCTCTCCCTCTCTCTCTCTCTCTCTCTCTCTCTCTATCTCTCTCTATCTCTCACACTAATTAAAACTCTTAATGGATCTAGTTAATAAGCATGTGGTTCTGCTTATAGAACTGAATGTGTTTGAAATGTTTTATATCGACCCTGCAGCTCTTCTCTTTCTCTTGTCCCACTGCTGTTCACCATTCATATGGACAGTTTTCAAAACCAGGAGCGTAAAATGAGACATGCAGGTCTTAGATGGAGCGTTTATGGTGTCTGAATGGGAATATAATGGTTTTGGTTATGGTGGCCTCTTGTGCATGAGAGATAATGTGATTGCCGGGAGCCCCACGATCACACTGTCCTTATGAGAAAAGCACAAAGCAGAGAAAAGCATGCTGGAGCAGTGTGTGTGTGTGTGTGTGTGTGTGTGTGTGTGTGTGTGTGCGTGTGTGTGTGTGGTCGGACTCAGCCGTTATCTTTGTTCTTCTTCTTATTAGGGAACATCATTATGCTGTAACACCGTAGTTACATGTACACAGGAGAACAAGCCCACATTTGAAGCTGACAGGTTGGATAAAAATGTAAATTGATGTATTGATCTAACCTTTGTTCAGGGGACTGTGGTGTGTGTGAATGTGTACAGGACAGAGTGTGAGGTGTGCAAAGCCCTCATATGAATGTCATGTTACTCACAACAATCAATATGAGTTCAAAATGTCTTCATTTGAACATGTTCATTCAATGCATTTTAAGCCCTGTTTGTGTGTTTGTAAAATGTCTATGTACAGTATATATGTGTGTGTAAGTACTTGGCTGTACTTGTAAGGTCCACATTTTTTTAATTGTCCACAAACAATGAAATATGTCCAAAAACTGACTTGCAGGTGGTCCTATATTATTATATTATTTTATATTTCTATTAATTATATTAATATTTCAGGTGGTCCCCACTATTAGAAACGTTCATACATTGACCATATTAATAATAACATGTTTGTTCAAGATAAAATAATATTACATATTAACTTAAAGTGAAACATTTACATCAGAGTTTCTCACTACTATACTGTAGACTCTAGGATCTAAATTTGTTTGTGTGTGTGGGTGGGGGGGTCACAATGATAGTCAAATCTAGTACATGTACATGCAAAACATACACAAAAAACATCCCTGTCTGAGTTACTGTATTGTAGGTTTAGGGGATATAGTATATGAAATACATCATGATATGCTATAATAATAATAATAATTAGTCCAGTATTAACGCAATAGAAGTCAATGGAAGTTTGACATCATACAGAAAATGGAATGTATGCAATAGGTGCCATGAACACAAGCATAATAACACTCAATAAATACACACTATCTGTTAATCTGCTGTGAAAAATGGGGTTTCCCAAGAAAAGGGAAAATTCTGAGAAAGAAGAATTAATCTTTGTTTCCTGAACACATGCACCTGTTGGGCAGTTTTTGTGCAAATAATTGTGTGTGTGATACGTGTGTACTGTATGTGATGTATGTGTGTAGGGGGCGTGTATGTGTGTGTGTTCGTATCTCAGGCGATGCTCTGTAAAGGCTTTTCGCATTAACCCTTAATGCTGTTGACATTTATAGTCCCTGAAGTCTAGTAGAGGTCATTGATGGCTTTCTCTTTAAATGCCAGATTGTAAAAATGACATTCTCACCTTCATATAACTGCCAACGATCCGATAAAAGCAGGATTACGACTGAACAACAAATTCCTGAATACTTTGACCTTTCACCTGTCCATTTGCTCTTCACAACTTGTTTTATCTGCGCCTGTTTCACACATAAATATCCAGCACTTTAGAATTCCATCTGCAGGTATTCCCGGTATTCCAGAGCCATTAAACGGTCAAAAGCACCATATATGTGATCCTTCTTCTCATTGTTCCCTCCCTTTCGGCATGAGACCAGTGTTGCTGCCAGACAGCATAGCCAGACTTTTGATTATTGACATAAAGACATAATTATTCCATAATCATAGACTTTTCCCATGAGGGAAAAACACTCAAATAATGGCATCAGTCCCCACAAACAAGTTGTGAATTTTGTAAATGTGCGTAGTTTATGATCAACATGGTAAAGTTTATGATCAACAAATGTAAACTGGCAAATCCAGTAATTATTTGTTCCTCAAAAGAGCTCATTGTGTCATCCTGGCTCTTAGTAAACACAACTTTGTTTTCAGACGGGCTGATCAAACACCTGTGTGCTATTACTTCCAGAAATTACGTAAATCACACGCAAATGTGCAAATATTAGACCCAAGGCAACAATTATGCAATACACAACTGTGTACAGTGTAATCAACACAATAAAACTTTGTGTCCGCAGATTAATCGTGTTAACAAAAAAAGTTCTAATGATTTACATAAACTAAACTAAAAGCAAGACACGGCTGTTTTATTGCCACTGGCAGTAATGTTTTGTCAGGCTGCATGTCATACGTAACCTTATAAAGTCTGTAAATTACATAAACCTGGACTCTCATATACACTGACCTACCCTCACATGTGCATAAACTTATTCATGCTGAGTGTGTCGTTAAGCCTATTTAAACCCCTCCAAAAACCAGCAAACCAGACTAGCTTGACCAGCTATGATCAGCAGATATTTTTATTCATATTTTATATTATTTTATTCACCAGCTTATGTTGTAAACTTGGACTTAGAGACACTGGGTATTTATGAGATGAAAACAGAAATCATATCTGTGAAACATTACATGAAAATGGATTAATGTGATTAATTTATGTTGATTAATTTTATAGGCGTGTGACTTGTGGATCTTGAATGTCTGATATTACTGTATTTTTTGTTTCAAGTTTATGATTAATGTTAAAAAAGTGCAGGAATATAACAAAAATAGCATGCTATTGCGAAATATTCATAAATTGATTAAATCTGCATGTTTTTATGCAATGGCAATATCACAAAATCCTGCTGGGACCGTTTACCTGTGAGCAAAGCGTGTTTTACTGCACAGACACTGTAAAGAGTGTCATGTATTAGTATTCTATTAGTAACAGTGTTAGTACTGTTAAACCTGCTCTGTATTAGATGTATCTCTTTAGCTTAACACTGGTCATTTAGTGCTTAACAAGATTTATTAGAAGGAGTAATTATAGTACACATGGAGATAATGAAGAAGAAAAGGAGTTTACATTTCGTATGCACAGGATCCGACAGTGATTGGCCGTTTTTATGGCATGAAAAATAAATAAATTACCAAGGAACATTTTTGGGGAAGTTGGCTTCAAAATGCAGTTTGTTTGTTGCAGTATGTTTTTGATTATGTACGTTGTGGCTTTCTTTGTGAGGACTGACAGCTATAGAACATTAGACACATGAACTGAAGGAAATGTATGTTTGTGTGCTGCACAGTAGGTGTGTTTGGGTGGCATTAGTGTGGACTGATGGATGCACGGATGGGTAAGTCATCTGTGTCACTCATGGTGTGAGGTGTTATGCATCATTAAAACCATCGTTACGTTTGCTGGGAAACAAAAGGAGGTTAATATGCCTTTAATCAAGTTCCACCTGCAAAGATTTGAGATTTTTAACCTTCATCTAGAATCGAAACACATGACATCTACTTATAAACACGTCCCTTGTGTACATGTGTGCTGTTTTTCACTTCTGCTGAAAATCACTATAACTCATTTTACACAAGCTGAAAAATCGGAATGTTATGACCCTGATTCAGTGAAATGTTTCTATTACTCAAGTGTTTTCACATCGGCAGTAGCATCTGTCTGCATGACAGAGCTCAGTGTTCTTTAAAGTGTGTGTTTCCACCTGTCCGGGGCCTAATCCGATTTTTCCCCGACGGGAACTGCCTCTAATTGCCCAAGATATTTGAAGGAGTATTTCTGTAAATGGACATGATTGTTCCTATGTCAGCGAAGCGTTTTGAGTAATTTATTTGTTTTTATCAGGCATTCATTTGATTACATTTCGAGGGAAATAATATCCCATCTGTAAAAATTAATCTGTAAAATTAAAATGCTTCCTTGTAAACAACAAATAAAATATGACTGACATTTTCCTGACTGTTTACTCTGACAGTAATAAAATCACAGGAATCTTTAAATCTCTTTGCTGTTATTTGCTAATATTCATTTTCAATATTCAACTGTATAAGTGTACGCAATATTCAACTGTATAAGTGTCTGCAATATTCAACTGTATAAGTATACGCAATATTCAACTGTATAAGTGTACGCAATATTCAACTGTATAAGTGTACGCAATATTCAACTGTATAAGTGTCTGCAATATTCAACTGTATAAGTGTCTGCAATATTCAGCTGTATAAGTATATGCAATATTCAACTGTATAAGTGTCTGCAATATTCAACTGTATAAGTGTCTGCAATATTCAACTGCATAAGTGTCTGCAATATTCAACTGTATAAGTGTACACAATATTCAACTGTATAAGTGTACGCAATATTCAACTGTATAAGTGTCTGCAATATTCAACTGTATAGGTGTACGCAATATTCAACTGTATAAGTGTCTGCAATATTCAACTGTATAAGTGTATGCAATATTCAACTGTATAAGTGTCTGCAATATTCAACTGTATATGCAATATTCAACTGTATAAGTGTCTGCAATATTCAACTGTATAAGTGTMTGCAATATTCAACTGTATAAGTGTCACAATATTCAACTGTATAAGTGTCTGCAATATTCAACTGTATATGCAATATTCAACTGTATAAGTGTCTGCAATATTCAACTGTATAAGTGTCTGCAATATTCAACTGTATAAGTGTCTGCAATATTCAACTGTATAAGTGTCACAATATTCAGCTGTATCAGTGTATGCAATATTCAACTGTATAAGTGTATGCAATATTCAACTGTATAAGTGTACGCAATATTCAACTGTATAAGTGTACGCAATATTCAGCTGTATAAGTGTACGCAATATTCAACTGTATAAGTGT
>JAZGTK010006028.1:2270-21438 GCA_036877625.1 Ambastaia sidthimunki
GATCCAAGAACGGTCAGGGCTGGGTGCCCAGTAACTACATCACACCCGTGAACAGCCTGGAGAAGCACAGCTGGTACCACGGGCCCGTTTCCCGCAGCGCTGCTGAGTACCTGCTCAGCAGTCTGATCAACGGCAGCTTCCTGGTGAGGGAGAGCGAGAGCAGCCCGGGTCAGCTGTCCATCTCACTGCGCTACGAGGGCCGTGTGTATCACTACCGGATCAACACCGCTTCTGATGGAAAGGTAAAACTGAAATGATGAGCAGCTGCGAATATCTTCAAATTATTTGTTACAGAAATAAAGCTATTGTTGTATTATTGTCACAAGTTTAAACTTGTGGTCAGTAAGGGTTGGTTATGCTAGTTGACTAGCATGGTCTCAACCTGGTTGAGTTCAGGGCCCACCATTATCCTTAACAATATTTGAGGGCCCCTCATAGAATATTCCAGCATAACTTGGCATAACTAGACAGATGTGTGTTTGTTATAAAACCCCACTATATATAACCACTATTGTCTCCACTATTTCAGGTCTATGTGACAGCTGAGAGTCGTTTTAGCACGTTAGCTGAGCTGGTACATCATCATTCCACAGTGGCAGATGGTCTCGTGACCACGCTGCACTATCCCGCCCCAAAATGCAACAAGCCCACCGTCTACGGCGTCTCTCCCATCCACGACAAGTGGGAGATGGAACGCACAGACATCACCATGAAGCACAAATTGGGTGGAGGCCAGTATGGAGAGGTGTATGTGGGTGTCTGGAAGAAATACAACCTCACTGTGGCCGTTAAAACACTAAAGGTTGGTATTTTACATGTTTTAACAATTTTGTTCCCCCATTGTTGTGGGGTTTTTTTTATCTGCAGTGAAATTGTTGCTAACATTTTGTGTATTCCGGTGGTCTGATCCAGTTCCTGTAAGGCCACTACAGAGTTTAGTTGTAACCTTAATCAAACACACCTGAAGCAGCTAATTATTCCCTTTTAGATGGGTTTGTTTTATCAAGGTTGGAGCAAAACTCTGGTGGAAAGCAGGAATGGAGACCCGTTTTATTCTTTTGCATCTGACTGCACTAAAATAAACAGTTAATGTGATCTTGTAATTGTAAATTGTACTGCAACCATATTATACATAAAGACATATCTGTTGTTGTTAATATAAGGAGGACACCATGGAAGTTGAGGAGTTTCTGAAGGAGGCCGCAGTCATGAAGGAGGTGAAACATCCTAATTTGGTGCAGTTACTCGGTGAGTATACAGTACTTCAACCACAAACAAAGGGTTTAGAATAGAAAACCAATCAAAACAGCAGTTACAGGTTTCACCAGATTATGTTCTTGGATCTGATTGGTCACTTCTGCTGTCCTCCTTTAGGTGTCTGTACGTTGGAGCCTCCATTCTACATCGTGACGGAGTACATGCCCCACGGCAACCTGCTGGACTACCTGCGCGAGTGTGACAGGGAGCAGGTGAACGCAGTGGTGTTGCTCTACATGGCCACTCAGATCTCATCAGCTGTGGAGTATCTGGAGAAGAAGAACTTCATCCACAGGTGAGGAGATCTGCTCAGACGTTGATGGTATATGACATCATATCATATACCATCAACGTGTTTCTTAAAGCTGCAGTCCTTGACTTTTGCCTCTCTGTCGCCATCTCTGTTTGAATCATAAAATTGCAGGTTACTCAAAGGCATACATTGGAAGTGACAAGTTTGGTTCTGTATTCATTGTTTGGGTTTAATGTAATGTGTTTGTGACCTGGATGAGGTGAAGTGAATTCAATCAGAGAAAACAAATTTCATTAGGATTAAGAAGTGACAGCCATATTGACCTGCAGTGCGAACAGGACCATCGATTAATCATTCCAGTTCCTCTCTCTTTCAGGGACCTGGCTGCTCGTAACTGCCTGGTTGCAGAGAATCACGTGGTCAAAGTGGCTGATTTTGGGCTGAGCCGTCTGATGACTGGTGACACGTACCACGCGCACACGGGAGCGAAATTCCCCATCAAATGGACGTCGCCAGAGAGTTTGGCCTACAACACCTTCTCCATCAAATCAGATGTGTGGGGTGGGTTGTTTATGAAATCACATGTATTGTTCTCTCTCTTCGTTCCTCTTGTTTGGCTTTTTGTGACTCACATTTAAAAAATTCTCCAGCATTTGGAGTGCTGCTGTGGGAGATCGCAACGTACGGCATGTCTCCATATCCAGGAATCGATCTGTCTCAGGTGTATGACCTGCTGGAGAAGGGCTACCGCATGGAGCAGCCTGAGGGTTGTCCTCCTAAAGTTTACGAGCTCATGAGGGCCTGTGAGTGTCTGGAGAAAATTATTCTCTCATTGAAAACAGCCTCATTTTCGCATAATTTACATGAATTATTCTGACTTCAGAATAATTAGACATCCATATTTTGTTGTGTTTTGGCAGGTTGGCAGTGGAGTCCATTGGACCGGCCCTCGTTTGCTGAGATACACCAAGCTTTTGAGACCATGTTCCATGACTCAAGCATCTCAGAAGGTACACAGCATTAAGTCATGGCATTTTGTACACGTGCCATGGTATTTTTGTACATACTTGACTTAACACAAAAACATCTTGGTACATTAATTTCACAACCAAGATATACATCAAAGCATCATGGTTTTACCATCTGATTCTGTTACTGTGAGTTCACACAGTAGCTAAATTATTGATTCCACACAAGAAACTCTCGTAACCTGTTCTCCACTTAACCTTGTTCTGCAGAGGTGGCAGAAGAACTGTGTAAAACTGCCTCCAGTGGGCATTCCCTCGGCCACGATATGCCACTCTTGCCCTCGAAGTCTCGTGGGCAAAAGAAGCACTCTGAGAACAAAGAGAACATGGAGGAGACGGGACCCCACGGCCCTGCAGGTATACAGACTCAACTGCGTCTCGATCGGCTCAAACAGAAGCTCAAGAGAATGGGAGTCGTCTTCCTTGATTGATTAGCAGAGCTACACAGTATATAACCAACTATATAATCCACTCATTCATAACTACAGGATGATTAATAAACCTGTTATATAAGCTTCATTTCATTTAAAACTGTATCATAAACTACCGCAACAGATTTTGTCTCATGTTGTGATTCTCTTGTATAAACACATTTAACTAATTTTACTATCTGCTGTATTTCCCCGTTTGTTGCATGTCACTAAACTCCCCGAGTGTGCACAAAACATCTCACCACCTGCATGTGTATCTATATTATAATTAATATTGTCTAACCGTACTCACAATTAAAGCATTTTTGATGTGTTGTGCAACATTGCTTCTCTATTTTGAGATATTTGTGTAAAATAACATTTATGTAAATAAACAGTGGGAAATGTATATGTACATTTATATATATGTTTTTGTTTGAGCTACATCTTTTTGTGAGGTAAAGCATGAAAAGTTTCTGTAAGTTCTGTTCCTACACAGAAACATGAAATGATAAATACATGTTTAAATGAAATGATAAATACATGTTGACACATTCATCAATTCAAATGTAGATGTTATGTAATCTTGTGGTTTCCGATGAGGTCCACTGACCTGCAGCGTTTAGCTTCAACTCTTTTCAAGCACACCTGAAGCAGCAAACCAAAGTCTTTGGGACTGACAGAAACATCAGGTGTGTTGGAGCTAAACTCTGCAGGTCTTTGAACCTCCAGGAACATGGTTTGGAGAATCTCCTCAGGCCCATCATGGATCCTGTAATTTTAAGAGACAGCCCTGACCCGTTGGTATAATCTCAGTTTAATTTTATAACAGCAAGCTCACAAATTCCAGTTATGCAATGTCTTGTAAGTAATGCTGGTGAATGTAAACAATGAGTGTCAGGTGCAGAACTGGAAAGAGGTCTTTGGCTGTTTGAGCTCGATGAGTCTAAATCTCATTAATAATAAAACCATTATCAAACTAATCCATAAATAGCTGCTTGAAACGTTTGTGAATGTGGTTACAAGTTAATTCAAGAACTTAATAAAAACACATTTGTGAAAATATGAATTGAATTTATTTAGGTGGGATGCAGCTGTGTGAGCGTTTGGGGAATACATAGCATAAATGCTTTCACATAAATTCATGAATTGTATTTTGAATTTACAGATGTATTATTAATGAGATCGTTCAGGCTCTATAGAGGTCTGTCAGATGACCGCATCCTCTGTGTTGCTGTGATCTATAAGACCACATCATACATACACATCATATCTGTTTTATTTTATAGCTAAACAATCACAATCTGGTACAATTTCTAATGTAAACACTTGCTTAATTGTTACTGTTAATTAAGATGTTGTTGTAACGTTGTGTGTTGGATTGTGGCCTCTACTATTAAAGCAAGCATGTTTAAAGAGTTTAGACGGTGGTTGAAGGACTGTCTTTTTGGCTGCTCTTTGACTTTGCTTCTCTTGTCCCCATTGTGTTCAGGTCTGGCAGCGTCGTTGTTTGTTGGTGATGGACGATCCAGTTCTCCAGCTCTACCACGTAAACAGAGGGATAAATCACCTTCTAGCCTGTTGGAGGACTCACAGGACACCACCTTCACCCGGGACCGCAAAGCTGGTTTCTTCAGTTCCTTCATGAAGAAGAAGTCTATGTCCTCATCTTCCACCTCCTCCTCACCTCAGCAGCAACAGAACCTCCCCATGCCTCCCAAGAGGAGCAGCTCCTTCCGGGAGATGGAGACCCAGCCTCATAAAAAGTACGAACCCACTGCAGGCTTTGGGGGCCCCTCTCTTCCGTTGCCTCAGACTGATGGGTTGGGTTTTTCTCCTTCTCATGGAGAGGGGAACCACATGCAGTCCCGTTGCTGTGGAGCCACATTTGGGCAAAGGACCTCTGGTTCCAACTCTACTGCAGCGGGAGGCAACAGTAGCTGGGGAAGCTTAGCAGGCTTTTTCACCCCTCGCCTTATCAAAAAGACTTTGGGATTGCGGGCTGGTAAGCCGTCAGGTGTAGATGAAGTTGGAACCAAACCTTTCCCCCGTTCCAATTCAACTTCCTCTATGTCTGCCGGATTGCCGGACTTGGAGCGCATGGCGTTGACATTACCGAGAAACCGTAGCAAACCGCCACTAGAGCGCACAGCTTCCACCACATCACAGCCAGAGAATGGAGCGACACAACCTTCAGAGACAATCCTGAGGAAGCTCGACGAGGGTACAGCTCAGATACGGGATCGCCCTAAAGCCAAACTTTTACCACGAGGGGTGACAAGTGGAGCTGGTGGAGTAAGAGCTCCGGGGGTAGGGGGAGAAGCTGACTCAAAAGAGGGCCACGACGACCGACCGGGCTGGTCGTCCCCTTCAAAAACCTCCACGCTCGGGTCAGCCAATCTACACAATCACAAAGTTCCAGTGCTCATCTCGCCCACCCTAAAGCACAGCTCGGCTGAAGCGCATCTGGTTGGCATGGACTCTCAGGGTAACCGATTCAAACTGCTGTCCGATAGCGTAGAGCGTCCGCGACTAGTGAAGCCCAAATGCGCACCCCCTCCACCACCCATGCTCCGCACCCTTCAGCACGCTTACAGCACTGACGAAGCGGTCAGGTCGATGGAGGTTGTTGAGGTCAACGGAGATGGACTCAAAAGGTCCGGGAGGGAAGCAAGAGGGGCACGTCCATCCATACCACCACCACCACAAGTGCCTCCAGCCCCCACGGTTCCCTGTAGTAACAACACCACCACTAAGATGGCCAACGGTGCTTCTAGTGGACCCGGCCCAACTTCTGCCAAACCCACCCTTAGGCGGACTCGAGAACGAATCCCACTGGATAAGATTACCAAGGAGGCTCTTTTGGAATGTGCTGAATGTTTGAGTAACACCATTCAAGGTGGCACTGAGTTTTCTTCCAGCAGCCATGTCTTGGATGTGGGACATCAGCTTTTGGACTACTGCTCTGGGTATGTTGACAGCATCTCACAGACGCGTAATAAGTTTGCCTTTCGTGAGGCAGTGGGGAAGCTGGAGTTAAGTCTACAAGAGCTACGTGCTTCCTCTACAGGCGGGGGTCCTGGGACAAGCCCCGCCCTTGACAGCTTGCACACCTGCATTAAAGAGATCAGTGATGTTGTGCAAAGGTAGCCTCTGAGTCCACTGTAGCCACGCTTTCAAAACTCCTCGAGACTTTATTTCCCTAAATTCAATCTAGTTTTATTTAAATGTTGGGGCACAGAGAAGAATCTCTCAGATGTACCTCAGAAAATTATTACAGCTTTCTCTCCTTTTATTGTTTACAGGTCACTTTCTCTTTGAAATTGCCAGTTGGGATCAGAGTTTTTTGTATATAGGCTTTATATCGCTCAGTTGTGGCAAATGTACTTTGTAATTAATAGTTTTTATCTTATGACACATTTTTCACAGACAGGTTCAGTCTCAATACAAAACATTTGATAACCATCCACTCCAGATATTTCATTTACATCTGATCTACAATAACTGGATACTATGTCAATGCAAAAAATATTGGCCACCATTTACAGTATAAATTGTTTTTGCTTTTTGTGATATTGCCTGTTTTTGAGCATGCAGTACCAAAGACTGGCACACAACCACAGTCAGCTCTATGCACACTACAAGTGCTTCTGTCCTGCTGTCATTTTTAATTTGATTACATCTATCAGCACTACAGTATATGATGGCCATTTATTTTGTAGCTCTTTTAGTCTGTTTAATGTGTTTTTTATGTGTTTTGTCTGTGCATTCATTGTTAGTGGTTTCCGTGTTGTTTATTTTTGCCCCCAGTAAGCCAGATAAACAAATACAAACTCAACAGTTTCTAACTATAGAATCCTCAATTCTTTTAAGAGTTCAGAAGTGCTGAATCAGGTTTTGCAGTCAGAACTTGTTTAAATATTCTACCACAATAAAACTAAAGATCAAACTGTTGCCAAGTCTTTAAAAACAACCCTCATTTTCTTTAGCATTGATTTGTAACTTTGATTTAACTTTAAAATGTTGCCATTTCTAAACTTGAATTTTAAATTATTTTCTATTAAAAGCACAGACTTGTTTATGATATGGTAGATATGGCATATTCTGCCCACAAAAGTCATGTTCATTTGTGTCGGTGTGTAAAGCACAGCAGGATCTTGGTCCTCATGCAAGTGCAGAAATCTTCATTATGAATGTATTCATTTGTTGAAAACAGGAATTCTGTCTTTTGTGTATGTCTTCCATAGTATCACACCATTCAGACATTCTGAAACTTAAACAATAATGTTCATAAATGAGAGATTTATATCAGATTTGCATAAATGAGATTTTTGTGGATAACCTGCAATGTCGTAATGAAAATGTTTAAATGATTTGTTCAGATTACACTGGAGCACACGTTTAAATCATACATTTAATTGCCTTAAATAACTATCTGCATTGTAATATGGACAGTTTGAAAGAAAGACTTTTTTTGCCACATATCTTCTTGAGTTAATTCTTTTAGGTTCACTGATCTTCAGAAAAGATCACAAAGATCATCATATTTTCTGATATTACATGGTGCCTTTTCTGAGCTATTAAACGTGCTGGATCGTGATAATGGCATTGTTGCTAATATGTGTTGATCTCAGACGTTCAGTTTAAGGTGGTGAGGAGAGAGTTTTTAAGCCTGTTATCATTCAGTCCTGTTCAGACTTCAGGGGTGTGAGGTGTCCAACTTGAAAAGGAGAAAGTGCAATGAGTTGTTTTTATTAAGAGTGCTTGAAATCCAGCAATTTACTGCAATTTTCATCCTCTCTTGATTTTAATGTGGGATTTAATTCATCATTTCAAACACTACAGGTCTGTCTCCTCCATTTATTGTTTCTTTGAAGAATAATGTTTCATTATTTAATAACTGGGGTAGAAATGGTGGTGATGGTCTAAAGTATGTCTGTCTCATACATAGTTAAACATGGTTATCAGGGAGTGTTTGCTTTTAGTTTTTTTATTGCATTGCCAATGTTATTTCTGTTTTTATATAAAGATTTTTGGCCAAACTTCACTTGATATCATGAATTTACTGCTATTGTAATCAGTGCTGAACCATTAATTCATTTAATTTGTTCCATAATTCTGTCTTGTAGCCAGTTTTACATTTTTTCTTTGCGTATATACACAGATTTTATACTGGTAAAAATACATTATATTAGTAAACAGCCCAGCCTCCTCTGAAAGGTTGCGCAATACAGAAATATTTGATTGTATCTTGTGGAAATGTCAGGACATGAAAAACATTTGAGAAAACGTTTATGATACACAAAAGCCCCTCTAAGCTGCAAGTCCATTTTACTGTCTGTCTCACAGCTTATCTTTCATAATTCTGTTCCAATCAGTTTCATTTTAATTACCCAAATTTGTGCTTTTTTATTTTATGTTTTTGTCACTTTTATTTATGTTTTGGTTTATTTATTGATTGCTTTTTATATCGAATCCTGGAACTCGCAATTATTGGCGACTGTCTTTTTGTAAGATCAGATTTTAAGTGCTGAAGAAATTTATATACCAAAGGCCACGTCTCCAGTCCTTCAAGTGCAATGAAAATAAAACGTGTAATTTTGAATATGTGAATTTAACAGGGATTACAATGGCAGAGGGTGACAAATTAACAGTATTTTTTCTGTTTTGTAAAAAGTATATTTTGTGTGGTTCTAATTTAAAGCTCACTTTTAATAGTAGATTACTGTGAAGTCTTTCCTCAATGTTACACTTGATGTAAATAATGAATAAAGAAATCGGTTGAAACATCTTTACAAAGGGTGTAAAGAAATGTTTATTTCCCGTGTTTAAAGGAACACAAGAAACTCACAGTACTCATTTGCTTTAACATTTAACAGTGTTTTAATAACAAAAACCTCTTGAAATGAGGCTGGTAATGAGTGCATATTAAATCATAGTTTATCATTATATGTTTGTTGGTTTAGTTCACTGGAAAAGCAACTGAATGTAATTATTATTATTATTATAACAAACTTTCTTAGTTAAATTTGTCATTTTGGGGGACATACAATTTTTATTTCTATAGTGTTTTTTTACAATTATGCATTGTTGGAAAGCAGCTGTACAAAAATACATTTAGGCCGAAAAATAAAAAAAAAACGGTTATACAAAAAAAGCTATACAGAAACATAGTGCTATGAAACACGTTATACATTAAAAATCAGTTTAATATTAGACTGTAAGCAGAGTCCGGTCGCTGGGGGGCGGTGGTGGGCAGCGGTGTGTCTTCATGACCGGCGCGGCGGGGCGCATTGTGTGTGTCGGAAACGGGAAAACCTGAGCCGTGAGATTCGCTGCCTCACGACAGAAGACGACAGAGCGGCAGGAAGCGGCGCTGGAGCTGGACGCAGAGCAGACGGCAGCTGTGGGAGTTGTGTGCTGTGAGAGGACGCGATGAGCTGGGGAACGGATCTGTGGGTAAGCGCGCTCCCGGCTCTGATTCTGTGGCCTTTTGTTCACTCGCAAACAACTCGTGTCAGATTCTGGCATGACTTCAGGAAAACTGTCTGTGCGGGATCTGCGGGATAACCGGGACGCGTTTACCGCCAGTATCGACGCGGCAGTTTGATACATTGTAACATTCGCTGTTTTAAATGTATCCGGTTTATAAAGCTGCGTGTAATTCAGATGATACTGCGAAATGTGATTCCGTGTGTCTGAACGGTTCACTCCCGGTTTCACATCACTGCATGAAATCATCAGCAACTCATTCTGTCTGCAGCTATAGACGAGTTTAACATCATAGATTTTATGTGTGTTATTTATCTGAAGAAGAAAATACGAATTTCTGCTGGTGTCCGGAATCCGTTTCCATTGTTAGTTGATAAGAGACACAATGCCGATAACAAACAATAAAATCAATCAGTTCTTATGTGCATGTGTGTTGTTTAGCTGTAACATCACAACGTTTTATGAATGTTCGTTTCAAGCTCGGTGCATCTCTGCAGCTGGATGATGGAAACGTGTCTGCATGTCTTTTATTGGTTGGGTTTGAAGTTCGTATGTACGAGACTTTAATATTAAATGCATGGGTTTATTTTTCGGCTGGTGTGGATCGGTGCACGGGTTGCCATGAACACACACGACTGCTTGTGTCTCTGCAACATCTTCTGCACATGAGTTTTATAGCATCACATGAGGTGGTTTTAGTTTGATATGTATTTGATTGTGTCATAAGTGAAGTTTGTTGGTTTGTTGTTGTATGAGGGTGTGAGTTACTGTGGGACAGTGTAATGTGTGTTTCGTCCTGTATTTCTGCATGATGGCCTTTATCATCAGAGTATCATCAGATAAGTAACTTTCAAATGTTCCACTAACAACATAAGCGTAACATTCTTGATATGTGATATATAGTGTTAAAAACATTGTTCTAACGTTACTGCGAGAACTTTTAAAAAACTTAGAGAGAACTTGGAGATCTTGAAGAGAGCGTCAGCCAACGTTCTGAGAACGTTCCCTGTTAGCTGGATAGATTGTGTTTGTCTGTAACCCTGTGGCAGATCTCTGTTGTGTATGAAACATGCTGAATAATGTTGTCTAGTCGTCTTGTGGTGAGTGTCTTTAATCATAAGAAATATTTTCCACTCTGATAAATGAGTTAGTAGTTAGTAACATGACTGTTTGAGTGGGATTGACTCACACCTGTTTAGTTTTGTACCTGAGTTGCATAACAAGAAAAATGCTTAACACATAACTTCATAATCTTCAGTTGCCTGAAGGAAATTTGTGCAACACCTGCAGTTACCAGAACTTTTATTAACTTTTATTATCAACATGTCAACTCTGTCACAGTCAAGACAGTCTGACGTTACAGTACAGCTATTAAAACTGTTTCCTGGAGTTAGTTGCAGCTCTTGTGACTGTTGCTTATGTGTTGTGCTGTTTAATGGTATCGACGGAACCTCCTGCCCAGCTGTGTGACTGTCTTTAAACACGTATAAGAAACAATAAGTGCTGAAAATCTGAAAGGGCTTGTGTGTGACGAATCTGACAATTCACTCGTTTGTGGAAAAGACTAGTTAGACCTGTTTAAAAGTTCGTAAGGCTTAAGTAATGTCTGTATTGTCCATGTGAGCCGTTGAGCAGATGTTTTTGAGTTTTATTGTTGTGAAATCAATAATAAATGTGAAATCACGGTGACAGATAGAAAAACAGTTTTTCAGTTTTTGACCTTTTTATATACAAACACAGTTAGGGCTGTTTGCATGACAATCTTCTTAAACATAATCCTTTAAGATTGTAAAACACTTAGTGTACGACTTCATGCAGGTGTTAAACATACATATAGTGTTTTATAGTCTTGCTTCCTAATCTGATATTTAATATCAATGTCTGTAAAACAGTAATGTACAGATTCTAAGAAAAGCTTATACATCAGAGTTTCTGTCTACAGTTTGTCAGTACAGTGGCTCAAGAGACAAGACAGCTGTACATTAAATGAAAGGAGTATAATCTGAATTATATGTGAAGATGAATTTCCTTTTAATTCCTCACAGTTTGAAATCAGTTTCTTCTGTGTTGTGCATGTAATGGAGCAGTGAGTGTTTTTCTGTGTGTGTGATGTTTGTTGAGTAGCACTATCCAGAGCAACACAGATAATGTGTGTAGAAGGTTCAGAGCTGCACGTCTGATATCTGGAGTTGATCAGGTGAGATCTGACGGCTCATTATGGACACGCAACACTGCTGTCGCTGTTAATGTACCAGAGCAGCAACAGAAATAAACTCATGCTGGAACCAGCCTGTCAGGAAATAATTACTTTGACCTTTGACCTTGCGTTTAGCATGTCTTTGCGTGGCTTTCCCGTGTGTATTGGTGCGTGTGGGTCGTGTTTAACCTGCGTTCTACATGTGTCAGTGTTGAGAGAGACAGTTTGCTACAGATGTCAAAAATGACCTTTTTCTTGCATGTTTTTTTGTTTTTTTTTTACAGGGGAGTTTCTGTGGCAATTCAGTCGTGTCCGAGCCCCCCATTATTTTTGGATTCTGTTTTTGACCCAGTTCCAACAGAATGATAATCATTAATTTCTCCGGGTTGGGAATCATATTCGTAAAGCTGTTTTTTTACTTGCTTGTTTTTCTTTCCTCTACTTTGGACTTTTTATTCTTAGCTGATTGTGAGATGTTGGTCAAATATAAATGCGTGTGTTGATCTAATGCTGCAGTACGATTTTTCTTTCTCACAGTTAATTTCCTTTCCTAAAATAATTAAATATGTAACTAAAAATACTGATTCTTGCTGTGGGAATAATAATAATAATGTCTTGTGAATCAGAATTTTGCAGAATTGAGTAAAAGCTTGTTATGAATGTTTTGTTATGAGTGTTGTGATCTTCTGTAATGAACCTGTTCATGATGTCCAAAAATAGCTAAAGTTCTTTGTCCACCCTGTCCAAACTGTGGTGGCCTCATCATTAGAAGTTAAATGTCTGTGGTGCCACTAAACTTCATTGTTATGGGGAAACAGGGTCCCATTAGGGCCGCTGTCCAGATCATGAGTTAATGTCCAAGTCTGGTTTCTTTCTTAGAGGGAATTTTTAACAGTCATCTGACACATGATCTCTGAGTCCTTTATATCAAATCTGTAGGTTAAGTGACCAGTCTGGTATTTTTCTAATGTGTTTAATGTTTACTTCCTCTAAACCAGATATAGCTCGTGTAGATATAGCACTGAGCTTGTATAAGGGTAGCTGATGCATAACTTGTCCATGGCCTTTAAACAAAAAAAAAAATGTGGTCACTGTCGTAGCTGCTTATTTTGAGATATATTTAAGATTTCTATAAATATTTTAAGTGGCTCTGCAGTGTGACAAGTACATTTTTAAATGGGGAGATATACATTGGTTTTAAACTCCACCTCTCCCAAAAGAAACATTTGATGTTGATTACTGTAATACACTGTAAAATGAATTGTTTTGCACAAGCAGGGCTAGATGGGAATTGGCTGTAACTGTGTACGGAGGGTAACAGAGTTCATTGTTTACAGATAGTCTCCTGGACGTTTACAGGGCCCCTCAGTCCCCTGACAAACACTCAGGCCTGTTTACAGAACTAGAGAAAACACAGAGATCCAGGCTGGTTGTGTCGGCATCTCTCGCCTTTTGTTTGGCGAGATTTGGTGTTTTATGACCCGTGTAAATGATCCTGGAGCCGTGAGACTTTACTGGAAATGTACATTTATTCTGTAGATTGATACAGTAGAGACAGATTTACAGTTTTTTCACACGGGACTCCGTGGCTTATCAAAAGATCTTAATGTTGTTTTGGTGGATGTTATACTGATGTGTCTAATGAGCGAGGTTTGGATTTACATAAGAGATCCTGGTGGTTTCCCGGGAATTCTGATGTTATGCGTGCATCTCCGAGCGTGGTATGCTAAGACGGCTCCGAGTGGCTAAAGTGTCTTTTGTTTTGATGTAGTTATGCATGTCAGGTAGCAACACATTAATCTGTGTGCATTCATCTTGACTCTGTGAGTTGAGCTTGTTTTAAATTCCCACTTTATTATACAGTCCAGACAAAGTTGGCAAGCAGAGATGGAAGAGCCTGTCGTGTAAGAATTAATCATTAAAACTGTGTCTGAGGCTCCCTGGTTGACTGTGCAAATGTCCTTTAGCTCCATTGGTAGAGCATTAAGGTTAAGGGTTCAATTCCCAGGCAACACATGCTTTTCAGATGTATAGCTTAAAAACGCTGTAAGTTTGGATAAAACCTTCTGCCAAATGCATAAATGTGATGTACAACTTTCTGGGTTAAATGTTATATCATACATACATAATCATTAAAACTGATCTACATTTTATTTTTAAATAGCGTTCTGTCACTCATGCTAAATGATTCAAATAAAGTGCAGAATCAATATAAACGAATGCATTCCACATGACTGACAGCACTGTTGAGCGAGAGCATTTTTACTCTTATCATTAAGAGATGGGCTGTGTTCCAAACGCCGCTGAGCTGTCTACACGGGCAGCGTTGGCATGCTGCCTCAAAGAAGGCAGAAAGATGATCTTCATCCTTTGCGCAGAACAAAAACCCACAATTCATTTCAATAACAAGATTTGTGTGCTTTGTTTTTTAGGTTTTGGAGCAGAGACTTTGTTAAAGTTAGAGTGGGTGGTTTAGGAGAGGTTAGCAATAGCAAACTAGCTTTGAAAGCATAAGATCCGCCCTCTTTAATCATCATGATACACTCAGACATGCTGATAATGATTTCCAAATGATTTTCTCCAGCTCGCACTAACTGAGAACTGAACTCTGCATCATTAACTTCCAGCAGTATGTAGCCTGATGTTTTACTGCTGGAATAATGGTTTCTGATTAACTGTTGGTGGGATCTTTGTATAATTGATGGGCTTCTTGTGGGGGTCTTTTTGCTTTGAGTGTAATACAGGATGTAGTGATGTATCAGTGACTAGTTGAGTATAAGCATTTCAGTAAATGATCTGTAGCTTTCTGAATCTGCTGAGAGTGGATGCACTTCAAATCAGGGTTTTTTCCCACTTTAAACTTTTTGTCTGCTTTTAAAGATATCAGACAACGGAAATGTGTTAAAGATTCTTTTCATCATGTTTTAACAGACTTTTTATCAGATATACTGAGCAAGTGAACATGAAATATTGACTTCATAAGTGACTTAGAAGGTGTAATTGGAGTTTCTGTTATAGTTTGGTAAAAGGTGGATTTTACTGTGTACTGTAGTGGATTCAGCCGTCTCTACAGAGGTCTCTTAGAATTTATCTGGCTGTTATACGTATTATGTTTGGAGAGACAGAAATGAGTTGGACATGAGGCTCAAATATTTGCTAACAGAACTCTAGGACTAAAGGAACCTGCAGCCCAGTTTCTTCATTTCAGGGTGTTGTGGCACGCGGTAGGAATGCATACGTGACATGTTGAAACATGACTACAGGTACACATCTCTTTACAGTAAAAGCAGTGTTTACTTGCCAGCTGATAATGCTGAGTGTCTCAAGATGAACGTTTAAGGCATCTTGAGCAGCTAGACATAATAACATTGGCACAACCAACAGCGTGTTTTGGGGGTGGGGCTATCTGTTTGTTTGACCAATGAGAGATGATGAGGTTTAGAAAAATGGAATGCTAGTTAAGTGCGTGTTAACTGTCATGCACCAAAAAGTTTAAAAATGTGGTCTGATCAGTGTGGTAATTTGATATGACAGAATGAAGTCCAGACCTCTGTGTGAAGACCTTCACAGACTGGTGGATCTAATGCTGATTATGGTGTCCTAAATAATTAAGTTAACCTGGTTATTTAAGGTCAGGTTTAGGTCTTCCATGTTCTCCGTTGTTCTCCTCTGTGTCTGCAGTGAAGGAAGGAAGCTTGGCTCTGCCTCGTCCAGCTTGCTGGAGATGTAATTGATTGTGGATGTTTGGAGCTTCTTTTTTCATCTTGGTGTTCACAGATGAGGACCTGTAACGGCAGTCTTTGGCATTAAACTGAGCTGCTCTGGGTGATGGTGGATCTCACTGGCTTTGGTTGACATAATTCTGTAAAACATGAGATGGAGGTGCAGTCTGCAAACACTCTCCTTTCACACGCAGTGAAGTGTGTTGTGTTCCAAACCACATGCAAACTTCAAACCATGGAAAAGCATGTGCTAGAATATTCTGTGATTATTCCAAGTTCCAAGCTTTGAAAACCTTTTGGATTATTTTGATTATTACTTAAAAACAGAAGTGTGTCGCGAGCATTATTAAATAGAATTACTAAATAAAGACTAGTGATCACTACCCTGTCTGTTATTGGTCAGTCAAACTGATAGTCCCGCCTCAAACTCACAGTATTGGTTAAGTCAGTGTTGCTGAATTTGGGTAGTCAACCTGCAAATGACCTGATTACATTGTATTTGGAATAGCAATAATTTAGCATCAAAAAGATTAAGCAATTACTTTTAGCAACAATGTTAGCAACAATCTTTTATTTCTTTCTTGACCAGAAAACAGAACTTTACATTTTGTTTGTGGAGTCAGTGTTTGGGTGGCTTCACAACATATACTGTCTTGTATACTGTCTCAAATTTGAAGTTGTTTTGTAATGGTGAGTGTGGAGTCGTGCTCTGTCCATGTGTTTGAGTGATTTAAAGAGAGATGATTCTGGTGTTATTCTCTGCTCAGTGGACAGTTTTATAGCAACACCGCAAATAAAACAGCCCTCAGTATAAGTATAATCAGTGTCTGACTCTAAAATGGTGCTGAATGCTGTCTTAAAAGTGTGTGTCAGTCACAAGGGAATGAAACAACCCCTATACACACACACACACACACACACACACACACACACACACGTGTCTCTCCTCCAGACTGGCCTGTATTTAAAGGTTTTTAATCTTAAGCAGCAGGCTGTCGTGGAGTCTCTCCTCAGGGTATTGAGAGATGTGACCGTGTTTAAGAGGTTGTAGGTGGTTTTGGGTTCATTTTAACAAGGTCTCAGTGGCTGTCAGATAAACTGATGTGAGGTGTTAACCGCTGCGGAAGAGTGTGAATTCTCTGAAGATGAAGTATGACAGACACATCAAGAGATTAAGTTGTAGACTACTGGCATAACATCTGCAGATTAACATATTAGGATTTTTTTAATCCATAAATTCTGTTTGTGGCAAAAACTTTGCATGTCACTTTAACAACACATAATAAACAAGTCAATATAGATTCATTTAAGTTTTCATCAAATACATTTACATTTTTAGCATTGCTTTCAAAACACAAATCACTGTAGCAATTTTAAGGTAATTTTGAGTTAAACGTGACTGGAGGTTGAGTGAGTCATTTGGGCTGATTCATGGAGGAAGTGAGTCAACTCACTGATTCAGTTTGTGGTTCATACCAATGACTGATTCATTAATTTATTCTTTGATTCATGCCAGTGACTCTGCTGATTGGTTAGAACCATCCAATTACAAATGTCACAGCACATGGTGTGTTTTTGTGTGCAGTCAGTGAGGACACTGATATAAAGCTGTCTGACTATCTAAACTACTTTCAGTGGAGTTTTTTTTAGGAAATGCTGGTGTGTTGTGTAAATGTATGTGTGTGTTTTTGTTTTGGTCTCAGACTCGAGAATCTGGAAGTTGTTTGTGTTGATATGACACTTGGGTCCTCTCTCACCTCTAAAACAAGTGTCATCACCACAGCATTATGACATCACGGTGTTTTGCATTCCATGACAGGTGTCCACAGACATGCCTGACTGAAATTATGGCTCAAAACGTGCACTATTTGAAAAGCTCTGGGTTTTATTGAGACTGATTCCTGTTTTCTCTGTGAAAAGTGACAAAAAAGATGCGTGACTCTTATTTCTGTTACATAATTTGAGCCATATGACTGTCAGAAAATGATTCATCTCATGTGGAAGTCTCTTTGACTCATGGAAAAATGTTAAAGGACTCATTTCAAGCTACAGTTGTTTAATTTAGTGATTGGTGACTAAGATAAGATTACAGTCTAATATTATATGTCTCTTGAACACAGAATTAAAACCCGGATGTTGGTTTAGTAATGCACAAACATGTTTAGATTTTAATAGTCAGTATTCCTCGTAAATGAACTAGGGGTGGGTCAGGACTAGTCATCCAACAACTGACTAGTGAACAAGTCAGAGTTCATCTACAGTCATTCCCTCTTTTATAAGCTTTAATATTTTGAGCAAAAAGGCTTTAATGTCGAACAGTTTCTGAGAGTCTGAAGCTGACTGACTGCCGAGTTACAACTGACATAAGTTCATTTCTCTCAGCTTAAAACTCTGTCCAGGAAAGAAGCTTTCTAAGTGACTTGCATAAAAAGTTGTGGTTGTCATGGTGATCAGCAGCTTTGAAATAAGGATCAAAAGTGTCTGTGTTTCCTGGCAGAAGTTCTCAGCTTGACTTCCAGCACCTCGTGTCTGACTGCATTTCAAGTATAATCTGTATGAAGCAGAGCTGCTATAACCCACAGCATTAAACCTTCCTCACAAATCCACCTTGTGTTTCCACACATCCGGATCTGTGGAGTTCATGAGAACAGAGCAGTGGATGTATGCAAAGAAGTTTATCCAGGAGCTGGTGTGGAGGTCAGACGTTCCCCCTGAAACCTGATGCTTGTTTGTGTGAGTGTTTATTTGGTTTTGGCAGTGGGTGGGTTCTGGTTTAGTGGGTTCTAAACACAAGGTAATAATTAGTAAACACATCCCCTGTCATAACTCAGCCACTCCTGTATCTCGCATGGGTTGTTAAGACTTTAATGAAACACAGTTGTTGTATATTTTACCGCTGTTGCTGTTTTCTTGACTCAAGTCATAACATCGATTAAAAATAAACACAAATCTAAATAAGCAAGAACATAACGGATCAAAACTCTCTTTACCTCACCCCAATTCCCAGTGGCAAGCTTATAATAATGATCATTTGAGCAGTCAGGTCGGATTTGACAGGAAAAGTCAGTTTCACTTGTGGTTATGTTTGGTCTGTAAATAGCAGGATGACTCGGCTTCTGCTGCGTTTGTAGCGTGTTTATACTGCACCTGTTTAGTGTTTAAACTCATCGTCCACATTAAGAACATAATGCAAGTAACTTTATACTTAAACTGAGATGTTTGATAGAGAGGCAAAAGTCATGGATTGCTGCTTTGTTTTATTGTTATTAATATTATTTGGTAATACTTTCATTAAAATGTTATCAATAATTTCATGATATAATTCATGATTAATGATCATGTATGTGTTACTGAAGTGTGTTTTCAGCAAACAGCAGTTAACAGGTATGCCAGCTCAGATGTGTCTTACCAATAGAACCTGTTTCTGTCATTCAGTTGATATTGTGCAATGAAACAGCAAATTGTTATGCATTTAATTTTCACTATTGTTTAATTGTAATCAGTAAAGACCACACCTGTGGTGTTGACTGCATGCGTGAGCTCCGGGCCGGTTAAACCAGCCTCACCCGGCTGTCAATCCTGCCTGCTGTCTTAGTGAGCACTAGTGAGAACTCTTAAAAGTTTCCCCTCGCACACTATTTAGCACAGAGTTTGTCATGTAGTCCGTCACTGTGGTCATAATCGTGGGTAAATTGTTTTTCCTGTTTTTTGTAAATGTTTTTGCATTTTTGTTTGTATGTCAGTGTGTGTATCAGTGTTTTAGTGTTTTAGCATTAGTGTTAGCAGTGCACGAGTTTGTGGGTTCGATT
>JAZGTK010006029.1:0-21431 GCA_036877625.1 Ambastaia sidthimunki
CTCTCTCTCTCTCACACAGTGCTTAAATGATGTATATATTCAAGAAGGTTGCTATCCAATCAATTATTCTGTTCTTTTTTGTTAATTTCAGAAGCACACTAGCAGACAGATTATGCCAAAAAGTAAACAAACTTTGGCTAAAACCCACAACACTCCAATTTTGACTTCACAGAGTCATTTAGCAGATGCTCTCAGCCAGAATGACTTCCAAAAAGTGTCTTTGCTTCACTGTAGCCTTTTTTTAAAAAAGACATCTCGACAGTTTCTAACAAGATCTCTGAGGACATGGCAGATGATTTCCTCATTCTGTGGTTTATGTGATGAGAGAGATGTTGGGGAAATCTGATACAGAAACCTGCTGTTAAAACACTGCAGCAAAACTCGAACCCGACAGCGGCCTGATGGGACGAAAACAATGTAAGACGTGTATCTTTCAGCAGAGCTTATGAAGACCTGAGACAGTGATGCTATAAATACATCCCAAGTGTCCTGTGGTTCCAGTACTCACGCTAATGTGGAGTTTTGGGGTTGAAGGGGAGTGTAATACAAAGCTCCCTCTCTCCCATTAAAGTTGCTGTAAGAGATATAAGGAATGTCAGTCGGTTGTGAAATGTGTGAACGTGGGATGTCTTCTCCTCCAGGCATGTGTAATTGTTGAAAAGGGACATGAGCAGAGAGAATAAGAGAAGGGCTTTGATCCACTGGTGGTTAACCAGAGCTTAATGAAGGGGAAAAACAGTGATGCAACCCTCAGCTCAGATGTCACAAAGCTCTAAGTAGCACTTCAATGGGCAAAGCAGGACTAATTTTAACACGGCTAGCATGATCCGAGACAGACACACTGACACCATAACTTAAAAAACCTTAACAAGAGGGATTTGAGATGATTGTGAAACATTATTCCCATATTTCTAGGGCAAGTTCTCTGATACTGCTTGCCTTTATGCACCTAGATGAAGAATGCAGAACTATAAACTATTCAAATAATTGTGGGGATTGTTTATACGCAGATACTGCTACTAAAATAAATGCATGAAAATGTTACATTTTAACCCAAAATCAAAAGGAAAAAAAATGTTATGCGCTATAGTAAAAACGTTCTAATGATAGTATGTTTCTGCCCCACATTGCTGTACAGTCATTTAGATTTTGCAGATTTTGTCTTTATGTTTTAGTGCATAAAACAGACATTGTGTTCCTCACAGACTCACAGTTTTCATTTTAATACTGAAAATAAGTTTTCTAGCATGTAGTAACAGGTGTGGGGTAGATAAACTCAAACACTCAGGAGAATGGAAAATATAACCTGACACGTCAGCAGGCCTGGGACAAATGCTAGCTGAATTCTTTCATCTATGCCATTAAGGAAAGTTATACGCAGAGACCTAGAACTCTATAGTCCATGAGGTGAACACCATGAAACTTCTGAACTTTCGTTCACATGGTTTGTATTTTGAATCTGGAGGGTGGGAAACTACTTGTTTTTCAATTGACCGGCGCAGAAGTAAATTCAGCATCGCACCGCCTCACAATCCCTCAGGAAACGAAGTGCGGCTGTCAGCAGTCAGTATTTGTTAGCAGGCTGTTAAAAGCGATCAGGAACTGTGATCTTTAAGCACACAGTAATAGGAGAGAAAGCCAAGCAGACATCTGGTTCTGGTTAGTGCTTTGGAAATCTGATTAAAGGAAAATTTCCTGGCACATTGAAATATATTCACCGTAATGACTGAGAACAGCTTACACAGATCAGACCCAAAGAACAAAACTTGAAACCAATGTTGTGGTTCGCTCCTCTATTAAATATGAGACATAATAATGAGGAGGCAGGGAAGTGGGTCTCCACTGGACAAATTGAGGTGGATGGTGGGAGTTTGGGGTGTGGGGGAGAGGGCTGGAGTTCCTTTAAAGTTAATGGGTATTATGTTTCTTTCCAGTTAAAAATCCTCAGACTACAGTGAAATAAAATGCAAATGCTGTGCCAAAAGCCTCAGTGTCATTAGGTTTGATAGACTCTAGCTACAACACGAACACAGCCAAGCCAAGAAATTGAATAAAAACCACAATGACCACAATCAGTTCATCCAGGGAGTGAAAAAACAGACATGTGTGGGCGCTCGGTTGAGTCTGTGTATACAATAAATCGTATTAGCACTAATAAATGTTGTGATGGATGACTGCGTTGAGGTGAACATTCAGAATTCAGGTTTTCTTTTGAGCTCTGAAATCAGAACCATATGTTGAGTATTTGATGGAGTGTATTATGGTTTATTCCAAGGGTTCCTCGTGCAAAAATAACACACACAACCCTCTCCACAAATCCAGCGTGAGGGATAGATTTCATTAAGTACACAAACAACATCTTCCACTTTACATTCTTCTTTGTCTTATTAATACAACACTGAGTAACCCTAAGTAAAGTTTTATATACGAATATTCAAGACCTTAGCCTTTCACACTTTGAATTTTAAAAGTCATTGCTTTAAACCCTTCACCTACAGCATGATTAACACTGATTTTATGGTGCCAGGCAATGTAGTGTGAAACAAAGACGTATTACAGAGTTGCTCATTGACTTCAACTGCACAAGTCGTCATTATATGCAATTCAATAACGCGTTACCATGGGATTCGTTTACAAACAACAGACAACCAATCACAAACCGCCTCAGTGCTGACCTCACTAATATTCGTCTCATATTCAGTCTCAAAAACTTTCAGGTTCTGAACAAAACAATTAAAACAACAAAGACATTAAACTCATGAACTGGAGTGATGTATAGATTGCATTATTTTGCATAGTATGTCTCATAACAAGCATTAGGGATTTACGTATATTGTCGCAGGTCGCCCATGCAAATTGATGCTAGTTCAAGCAAACAAGAACATTAACTCGATTACAAATGTAAAATAATGAAACATGAAAACTTACGTATACTCGCTGCAAACTATGGCGTGATGACGTCGTGTGTTTTGGTGACGTGCGCATGTCTTTAAAACGCACGTGCCTACCGACAAACGCTTCAGTTTTCATGCGCATGCAAATGAGTTGTTAATATGTTAACTAATTAAACTAAATATACTAATTAAACCAAATAAAAGCAAATGCATACAATTAATAAAATGTTAACCTTTTGGTTTTTTACTACAGACTAAAAATTGTTTTACAGAAAAAACAATTACTCAAATCTATGATGTGATGTATGACTACATCAAATTAATATTTATTCATTTAAACGTATATGACTTCAACACACGTCACACAAAGGTAAATGTAAACAAATGCACACAAATGTGGTTATTTTATTCAATTTCATCAATAATAAACAGTTTCTTTATTTAAAAAAAATGAAGATTGAATTGATTGATTGATTCTTCAGCGCTGATGGTTTCTGTTTAGGATTAACAGTGACGTCATCGCGCTACAGCGTTCATAAATGCTCAAACATCCTCAAAGGGTGACAAGTGTGTAGTACACAACACAAGAGGGCAGTCTGATCCCTTCACTTTAAAGTGCAAGTCCTGCAACACTGTAATGTATTGATCAAACACTCATTTAACAATGACGTGAGTTTGGGGGCTATTTGTTTTGTGAACAACATGATGCAAAGTAGTATTTTGTGTTTTATACTGTATTTGCAGAATATAATAGTTACAAAGAACTACCGTTAATTGCACATTACACAAAATATAATTACACACAACTTGTGACTGTTCCGGTCATTGTTGGGATGTTGTTGTTAAAACATTCAGTCGTGACTGCTCAACACACACACTTTCTCATTTTGGCAATCTGTAGCAGAGCCATTTTGGCTTCTTCATCCATGTAACCCTGCAGAAGACCACAGCTCTGTTACACTTGCATTAGCAACGTAAACACAACAATATTCAGTGGTTTAGCTTAGCACATTATATAAGATGACATACATAAAGCAAATTAACATGTTACCTGTGCAGCACTGAGCAATCGTGCCCGATATACTGAAAGCACATGTCTGTAATGCTTTTCAGAGTCCTGCCAATAAAAGATGGACATAATGCAATTATTTTCACATTATGTACAAAAGAATAGTGTATAATGTATAAACCTATTGATGTAGTGTTCTTGTAGCTCAACTGGTAGAGCATTGCGTTAGCAGCGCAAAGGTTGTGGGTTCGATCCCAGGGAATGCAAGTACTGATTAAATGTATACCTTGAATTCACTTTGGATAAAAGCGTCTGCCAAATGAATAAAATGTAGAACTCTACAATTAAACAACACAGAAAGCGCTTTTGATTGGTGTTTTACTGTAAAATTACTTTGCTATTGCTGAATTACTGTAAAAGCAATAGCAAAAACAGTACTTTGATGAAAGTGATGTCAGGTTATAGGTTGATTTTTATCAGTCACTCTCTAGTCCAAGGAAACTTTGAGAAAACCAGCTAACCAGCGCTTTAGAATCAAGCATCAGTGAGTGACTAACCTCCAGCTGCTGTTGCAGGCTGTGTACCTGCGCCTGGAGGAAACTCTCTGACCGCAGGCCTTCACTGGGGCTGGTGGGTGAAGGTGGGTTGATCTGCTGTCTGTTCTCTCCTGCCAACACCTGAAACATAGAACATGCGATTGGACTTTCAGAAGGAAATTCAAGTTGTGCTTATCCTATGTAAAACTGGTTGCCACAATGCTGGGAGGCTTTGGGCTGTTGCTATGCAGTTGCTATGGTGTTTTGAGAGTTTTCAAGCACTTTGCTCTGTGGTTGCTAGGATGTTCTGTGTGTTTGCTACACTGGTCCCTAGATGTGGTTTGGCTTGTTGTCCAGACTTATTATCAATTATCTATTTCTAAGTTACATGTTAGCTAAAGGCTCTGAGATCTGAATGTTCAAGAAGGAATGAAAGAAACAACAATGAAACACAAGCAATAATCATTAACCTTATTAACTTGAGCTGATGATGAGCTTCTTCTGTCCTTCATGATGTTGCTTTTGCTTTCTGTTTGAGCTGCCTTCACAGGTTCCTCTGAAGTTCTTGTGACTTCACATTCTGCTCTGTCACTCTCTCTGGAAGAAGATACTTGATTATTCTGCACTTCACTTGATACTTGGGCAGTGCATGTCTCTCTGTGTTCACCTCTCTGAGCGTCCTCCTCCTTTGTGTTTGAGATGTTCCCACTGCCCTGGTTTTGTCTCTTCTCCATCTCCTCAATGGTCAGTTTGAGCTGCTCCAACTCTTTCTCTTTTTCCTCCAGTAAGGTCACGGGGACAAATCTGGCCTGCAGGGCCTCCTGGATGGTGTCCAGCTCTGCCTTCTGTTCTTGGAGCTCTTTCAGCAAGTTCTGGTTCTCTTCCTGAGCACTCTGGTACTTCTGCAGAGCTTTGGCTTCAGTCTGCTGCAGTGTGCTGTTCAGCGAGGCGACTGCAGCCATGTGCTCAGCCTTGCTGATGAAGTTCTCCAGGTCTATGGTGGGTTTACATGTCTTGTTGGTCAGATCAGTCATGGTGGTCTTTGTATCTGTGGGGTGCCACTCTGACGGGGTCTGGGCCTCCTTGCAGAACTTCTCAACTTGCTGTGTCTCCACAGTCGCTAACCTGGTCTTCAGTGTGTTTATCTGCTCTTCTCTCCTAAGCAGCTCCTGGGAAAGCCGACTGAGTTCCTGCCTTAAGGAGTTCTGGTTCTCCTTCTGCTGCTCCACCTCCCTCCTGCTCTGGTTGAGATCTGTCTGCATTCTCCCCAGTTCTGCCATGGCTGCCTCTCGCTGACCTTTGGCCTCTTGAACCTGGACTCTCAGCTCCTCCATTAGATGCTCCCTAACAGCTACCAGATGAGCTTGCATCTGTCTCACTCGGGTCTCAGAACCAGCCATCCTCCTCTGTACCTCACCCAGGGCCTCCTCCAGCTCCCATGCACGACTGTGGGCCGCATGCAGGGCTTGCTCACTGCTCCTCCGCAGTCCTTCATATTCTTGGCTACGCAGGGCCAGCGCTGCATCCAGCCTTTGAACTTCAGCCTCTGCTGCTTCCTGTCTTCTCCGTGAATCTCTTAGTTCCCTTCTAAGGGCCTCCACTTCACCGGGCAGTAAGTCCACTGACATGGGAGCAGATCTGATTGGGACAGGAGCTGACTGTACATGCCTGACCTAAATTATTCACAAGGGTATTTTTAAGTTTTTTTTTGTATTTAAATGAATACTGCTGAGTGTCAAAGCAGGTTACTCAGCCTACCTGTGTAGAATCCAAAATATGACTGTGCTTGGCATCTTTTCCTACATGCAACAGAAAACAACTGAATCTCAGACCTGGAAAACTGATTTGTCATACTGACTGCAGTCCTCATGTTCCAACATGTTTGATTGCCATGATTAAAGAAAAAGATAAAAACACAGCATGTCTCTTACCTTCAGTGGAGCTACCATGGCTACCGTGTGCCCTCTGTAAATCAGACACAACCTTCACTGATGGCATTCACAACTGATCACATGACCACAATCAGCTGCAGGGAGCAAAATAACTGCCTGATCAAATGTGATTTTAGAAAGAAACTCACTGCAGTAGGTTCTGATAATACTTTCTCCATCTTGACTGATCCTGTTTTGCTCCAACCAGTTCCTGCAGATGGAGGTTTAGCCTGAGCAGTTGAAAAGAAAAACACTCATTTAGTTTAGATGTACGTTGTACATTTTTAAATAATATAAGTGAGCAACACTGCAAATAAACATTTAATGTTAATATTAGCTCAGTTCACCATAAAATAAGGATAATTTAATGTTAAAATGTAAAGAAATATGAGCATCTTTTTTCATATCTCTCTGACTGGAGTTTAGATACTTCCACACATTTCCATGCGTCTATAAAATCAATTTTCCACAAGCAAAACTGATGATTCTCTTTAATCTTAACACAACTCTGATAGCACAGCCTTCAGAAAGAAAGAAATCTGTGTTTTAACGCACTCAGATGAATCTTTAAAAAGCAATAAATACATTTTCTTCAATTTCTCCCTACAGCAAAATTAAACACATGCTACATATTGTGAAAAAAGCATGTTTCTAAATTGAAATATAACTGATGTCCCCACGATGAGAATCAGTTTTTCTCTTTATAAACAGACACAGAAGAACAATAAATATCGTTAAAATGATTTTCATTATGGCAGGACACCAATCGCTCATTAAACAAACTGCAATTCGTGCTTCAGACTCTAGATGGCGGTAAAGCCAATAAATAAATGAATAGGGTTTTTGTGAACGCGTGACTGATTGTGAACTCATGGCCGCAGCAAAACATCTGAATTAATTCATCATTATTTTAACACAGTTTCAAACATTCATAAATAACATGTAAATGTAATAAACAGTTAAAACATCAGAATTACCTGCTGGGTCTGGTGTAAAACTGCGGCTGTATCTTTTGCTGAAAACAACATATGGAGAAATGTTATTTCTGTACCTAACACAATCATTTTAAAGAGCATTTCAATGTCTTTCTCTCTTTAAATGATGCAGTTCTTGGAAATATGCAGCGTTGTATCAGGAAAAGCACCGGTGATCTCTGATTTAAACTGATTTCCTGCTCAGTGTTTTAACTGAACGTGAGCTGGATCTGAAACTATCAGGCACTTCCTTCAAATGATGGACTTTACCCTGAAATGGAGATGTGCAGGTTTCAGATCAACATCAATTCACACTCAACTCCCAATTTTAGGTTGTAGGAACGCTTTCCTATTATTGCCATTGAGTAACAAAAATGTTTAAAATGTTATTTTAAACGTTCTAGGAATGTTCAAAACATCCTGTTTTTACATGTTGTGTTATCTGTATTGCTTGGTTATAAGAACATACAGTTTTAAAGTTTTTAAAACATACCACTAACTACTTTAATTGTAATGTTTTTGATATATATTCTGAGAACGTTCCCTGTTTCCTATAAGAGCGTGTTTTGCAACAGGTAAATATTAAGTCAGAATTAGTGACCTTTAGTGACGGTTTCCAAGGCTTGTTTTACAAGTGTGATCAAGTCTGCTTTCTGGCTTAGTCTGGCGTAGTGATAAGCATCATGGCCGTGGAGGTCCACAGCAGAAACATCTGCCTTAGTCTTCAGAAGAATTTCTGCTGCTTCTTTGCAAGAGTTCTCGCAGGCCAAGATAAGTGCAGTTCTAGACAGAACACACAAACTCAATGAGCAACAGAAAAGTGATGACTGATCAATTGTGTGACCCTGAGTGTGTGTTTCACAAGACATCTTCAACTTATGAGCTAAATGTGACCTAAAACAATCTATGGCCTGAGATGTTAAAAAAACAGTTTTGTTTCTTTAGTGGAGTGTAGTTTCTTTAGTGGAGTGTAGAGTATGTTCCTCTATAGTGTTCCTGTAGCTCAACTGGTAGAGCATTGCGTTAGCAGCGCAAAGGTTGTGGGTTCGATCCCAGGGAACACAAGTACTAATAAAAATGTATAACTTGAATTTACTGTAAGTCGCTTTGGATAAAAGCGTCTGTCAAATGAATTAATGTAAATTTATTAACTAAAAACAGTTTACTTTGGTAAAGGTATAGATTTTTATAAAGGTATAGTAGGGTGAACAGCGTTTGTTTTTGTCATTTATTGCTTTCATTAAAGAAAATTGCTTTTTTGTGTTTTTCTGTGTTTTGATAAAGGTTTTCTGAAAACTCTCCGTAACAGACCAACACCTTGTTACTTTTAGCTTTCTCTTGTTTTGATGTGGATAGACAACTATAAACAATTCATAGTCATTTTCTTCAGTTTAAATTATAGATAGATTAAAAACTGAATCTCATTTTTAAACATTAACAGTAAAAATATGTAACAAGGATTTTTTAAAATATGCAACAAATCCCACAGTCATCTTCCTATTTAACAGTGTTAGGTGATATTTTACTTCTTAAGCTTCAATGATCATTGAATTGCACTTTACAAAGACTGTAAACAACTTTCATGTACTTTTATATGTGATTTTTTGGGATGTGTGTGTAATTACAAGAGTTTTGTTTCTTACTTGTTTTGTTTGTCTCTAAGGACAGTACGAGCTCCATACTGTACCAGCAACTGGCAGGATACTGGTTGGCACATCTTGGCAGCTAGCAACAAGGGTGACAAACCATCCTAAAAAGTACCAAGTCAATGCAACATAATTTAGAACACCGTTTTAGTTTCACTTTCAATATCAACTTCCCTTCTCTCTCCTCCCACCTTGCTAAATTTACATACACTCTGTCTAGAAATGAATGTGTGTTTCAAAACCTATTTTACGTACCGCATCAACAGCATCAACAGATGCACCACTGTCACAGAGCATTTTGATGACAGATTTGCAGCCGGCGTATGCTGAAAAACAAGACAAGACGCAAGACATTATAATCTTCCCATCAGCTGTGACAGCTAGATATTATATCTGTTTTTGATGCAGCTCTTGTGGAATTCATAATAAATGATCTGTTTAAAGAAGCGATAATGATAAATATGATGCAAATGCAAAAATAAAGGGTTTTTAGGGTTTATAAACATAAAGACAATCTCTAAAAAATAAAAATGTACACACCAGCATCATGTAAAGCTGTTCGTCCATGCAGGTCTGTGCTGTCAACAGGACATTTACACTATTGTAAAAAATGACATGCGGGTCACACACACACACACACACACACACACACTGAATTCAACACATTGAATCTGGTTCAAACTTCATTTTCCAGTTGGATATGTGTCTATTTTCACACAGAACTGTTTGTCATTGTATTTCCCTTCTGTATCCTTTACAACTTTTTTAAAACTGTTTTTCATGATTTTAATAATTATGTTTTTGTTCCTTTAATGCAATTAACCGTCTATTGAAACTCATTTGTATTCATTTAATAATTTATTCTGGTGCTTTAATTATTGCTGCTTTCACATCAAAGCTCTGAGAGAAAAGGAGAATTCACATTTTCGCACCAGATAACGCAGAACAATTGTTGCTATGATACAAAACCGGGGACTAAATTACTCCAGTCCAGCCTTAAGCTTACAGCTTTGTGTTCAGATGAAAAGCGAAGGAGTGTCCAAAAAATGAAAGAAATAAACAAGGGCTTTACGCATAAAACCCAAAACACTAAGGCTGGAGAAAGAAAAGAAAGTAATCGCTAAAGGGGCTGTTTTTACATAAGCGCTGTGACATTCCAAAGCGGTTTGTCACTGGTCTGTCTTCCTGTGATTGTTCTGAAATTCATGTCCCGGTACCTGCAGTAACTTCTGCACACATGCAGTATGGCCGCCTTCCGCAGCCAGATGCAGGGCTGTTTTACCTGCGGAGGAGAACGGTAATGACATTTACAACCTGACGTATGTCACAAGCAGATCTATATGGGCTTTAATGCGAGCGTGTACAATGACGAGTAGAAAAGAGACAGGAAGCCTTACCAGCGGCATCCACAGCCTTTAAATTGACACCATTATCCAGGAAAACATTTAGACTGTTTATAAGGCCCTTGCTGGCTGCCACGTGAAACCTTAAAAAATAATATGAGTATAATTATCATCATTCTCATTGCCATCATTAACCATTATGATCATTAACCTCTGTGATAATTAAACCCCTGCTATTAATAATATGAATCATTTATTTTCCCATTATTATGTATTTATTTATGTAAATATATATTTGTCTGCACTTTAGATTCACAATATAACTCAAGTTTGTCTGATACAAGGATGTATTAAGAGCCAATAGACATTTAGAAAACATGCAACAACATGGCAGTCGACCTGTTTCAACAGAAAATAAACAAAACCACTCCTTCAATGGAGTCACAATGCAGTCACGATACATCAGAGATTACTGGAGCAATAAGACAGTTATCGCTTGAAATCAGGAGGAGTTGAAGCACAAAAGAAGGATAAATAAGATGTAGGAGTGAGTTATAAACACATGTGTGAACATGCTTTGTAGCAAACGTCCAAAATGGATTTAAATGAATGAAAACGAAAGACACAGGAACAAAAATAAAAAAATGAAGCAGGCATTCTATCAAACTTACTGGCAAGGTTTCATTACAGCAGATTTGATGGGATATGCATAATACTTTACAAATTGTAACAGAACAAAATGGCAGAAGCTTGCTGGCATTTTTATAATGATAAGCATTTTAGGGGATCAAATTTAATAAGGAAAACTTATTAAGTGCAACTTTAACTTAACAAGTGCTAAACTCAAAATCACAAAACATAATGTGAGTAAAATCCTGTCAGGAGGTCTGGCACACCCAACGAATAACAAACCCATTTCAAAAACAAGCCACAGGAAAAGATCAAAGTTACAGGAAAGTTTTTGGAACATTGTGTTTTAAAGGGATCGTATCCCATGGAATCATTTTCCATGATCCTTTGAAATAAAAGAGTTCATTGTACAATGTACAAGATATCTCCTTTACAGAATCTTGAAGCTTTGTCAGTTATATTTGAAAGAAATACAAAACCTTTCACAAATCATACGGAGAATTATAAATAGCTCATCTTTCGGGTAAAATTAGAGGCGGGTAAACAAACTATGATTATTAAACAGAGTAAATGCAGGAGATGGATTTTAACAGCACTGAAGGTGAAATTGCCTTCAAATTTGTTTTCAGGCAGTTGAGGTTGGTCTGCATGTGCTAGTCATCATCCCAGTAATTCAAATGCATTAACAAAACCACTACAAAACATGAGCGCTACAACAGACTCCCTACTTTCCATTCACATGCAGTTCTTGGAAATAAATTCTGCCACAATCAAGCCATTGTGCTGTGCAGGGGAGGATGAGGGAGGACATCAAAATTAGGACATCAAATTCACGTCCCTCATCCCCTGGCTGGACATTTGCTCTTTTATAACAAAGCTTTCTTTGGTGGCAAAAACATAGAAAAGAAGTACAAACCCCTATAGGGAGGTATATAACCCTATAGGGAGGTGCATAACGCTACAGGGAGGTATATAAACCTATAGGGAGGTATATAACCCTATAGGGAGGTATATAACGCTATAGGGTCCCTGTAGGGAAGAAAGATGTTTAAGATTCACGAGTTAAATCAAAAATTGCACAGCTACTACAGTGCATCGTCCTTGAGCTTCCACTTCAGAAAATAGTCTGGAAATGAGCCCACAGAACCATAGAGAGGATTTTCAAATGAGTTGCCTTTGCAAAATGGTATGTAAATCCACTCGTTTGGATGCATTCACATTTGGAGAATATTCTCATTAGATGGTGAGAGATGAAAATTGTTAACAGTACAGTTATATGTAAAGGGGGTCATTTGAATGTGACACACTCACGCAGAATGGCCCTCTGGGTCTAGTCTGATGGGACTGGCTCCCTTCTTGATTGTGGCTGTGAGTTTCTCTGTATCTTCATGCTCCACGGCCTTCATCAGACGCTCCTCATATCTGCCCCATTCTGTGCTCTGAGACAGACAGCACAACACAATATACACAGAAAAATTATCACATACTCAACATTTTATATTAACTTTACATGTAGTACTATTCGTTATTTTCTTAGTTTAATGAAGCATGAATTCAGACCAAAAATCGGATTCCTATTTTAAAGAGTTTGACATGGCAATGTGTCAAAATTGCTTATATTTACTTATAGTCCTGTGTGTGTGTGTGTGTGTGTGTGTGTGTTTACATCATAAATCATAAATTGGGGACAAATCGGATCTGAGCACAATCTTTTGGGGACATCCTCATTTGTAAAAACACTAGTAAATAGTAAATAAAGTTGTTTTTGTTAATTGTTTTGTTAACAGTTTACTGGTAGGGTTAAAGCGTGGGGGTGGTTTAGGTTATAGTGTTTATAACTAGCTGTGTATGTAATCATAGAAATCTATAGAATGTTCTTATTTAGATATATAAGTAAACGTGTGTGTAGGTCTTAAACTGTTGGACCCACAATAACTGTATGTCTTCCGTGTGTTGCATTTATATAGCAAGTGATTCTGAAAGCAGAGATGGTGTGGATTACACATTTAATTCACTGAGGTTTAGTGTAAAATCACATCAACAACCTTAACTCACCAACGCCTCACAGAAACCTGTAATAACTGTGTAACAAAAATCACAAACATCATTGTACTCCTCATGTTTCACATCCTGTAATGTGAATAAATAAAACCATGTTTATAAACCCACAACAAAGTAAACAAATATCTCACTTAAGCGCACAAAGTTTAACCAGACAACAAAACCAGCGATTAAAACGATCATCTATTGATCTAAAAGCTCATTTCTAAACATCTCATAAACTTTTATTGCCGTTATTAACCACAAATATTGCATTTATTCATAAAAACGAATTTGCTACAACGACAACATTGTCCACCCACAACCACAAATCTAACACAAAGCCAGTTTTCAGGACATGTTACGGACTTGGTCCAACAAACCCAACTCGAAACACTTCATCTTGTATTTGGTGTCAGTGTGTTTACCTCGTTTTTCTTAAGTCGCTGTTTTAAACTTTTCATAATGGCTGTATAATCGTGCACTTGTTCAGATGTCCAGATTTGCGTGAAAGTTAGTCTGAAACTTTTACTCCAGTCCTCGGTTACAAGGTTCAGACGAGCTCACATGAACCAATAACCAGGAAAACTGTAACAATGTAACCAATCGGTGTGTTGGGAGTCTCCCTGTCGGGCCATGCCGTGGAAAAGCTGCTCCGCATGATTTGTGGGCTAAATTCCACGAACTCTATAGATGCCTTCAAAACCAGCTAGACAATATGAGTGTTTGTTTTGGATACAGCTTAGCTAATACTGTCAGCAGGCTTGTCTTGTTTGCAGACTGGTTAGAAATACTCGATTAACAAAAACACTCATGCATTGTAATCTTACTTATGTGGGACATTTTTTTTTATCTTTTTTTACTTCAAACTTTGATGCATTTAGCTGGTACATTTTATTATATTAGATGCACATAAGATGATTTTTATATTGTAGAGTTTCACTTTAAGTAAACTTTACTGTGCGACATTTATTCAGGAAAATATTCACCCTTAGAAATAGTAGAAATTATGACCTGAAGCGATTATGAAATACATCCTCTATGTGGTATCAAATTTAAGCCCCGCCCTCAATATAACTATATAAAAAGGGCGGGGCTTATACGTGACGTATTCACTCACCTACATAAAAGTACTCAACTAGTTTCGTTACTAGTACAGGGAGACTAATAAAAAATACACTTAACAACAGTTGTTATTAAGTCTGCAATTACATATATCCATAATGTCACCGGTTTATCTATGAACTTGCCAAACCAAGTAGTCAAACCTGTTTCAGACACAAACCTCCTCAAAGATCTTTCAGTGTAACAGCCACCCAAACACAGCTTAGTCACTGCATTGTGCCTCTTAAAAAGCAGCTTTTCAAGCATTTGAACGGTCACTGAAGTTTTTTGAAGCTGGGTTACACTGTCCTATAAAACTCAACAAGTGTGTAACAGGATGGAAAAGATTGAACATGCTCCGTTATACACTTTCAGTTCTGTTGGATACCTTAAAACATACTCCAACCTTCGGAGATTTTCATCAGATCATAATGAAATGATTTATTATAATCCTTTAATGAAACATTAAAATATTAAGGGTACGATTCAAGTACAGTAGCTGCTTTCATTTCCTACAAAACATTTTTACAAGACTTTTACAAGGAACCCTATACTTGTTAAGAGTTATATTAATTATTTTTTGCAACAATGCACTTCTGAAAGATGTTTTGAGTGGTTTAAGGGATGATGCAATACAGTCACATCTGTGAAGAACAATTTATTGATGGATATGTTTTTTTAAAAAAGTCAAACGAAACACAAATGAGGCAGCATGTCAAAAATACATGACCATATCCTGTTTATCAATGTTATATCAACCAAAAATATGGGACCAATTTCCAGCAGCTTTCCAGAGAGATTTAGCAGGAATCTTGAATCCCAGACAATTATCTGGAACACCAGACAATATCCTTACAGTACAGATCATCAAACGATGGGTTTCTGAATTTTAACGTCTGACGCCGTGAGATCTTCCACAAGACCGATGAAGGTATTTAAAAAATAACATTTAAAAAATGATCACATAGCACCAAACATCCTCGCTGGCTTCATCTTCAGACAGCTTTACGGTGATATTCTGGAGGTGCCACCTCATAATCACTTGCGTTGAACAAAGACGATGAATTTTTCACCAAATACCTAAAAACCAAAAATAAAACTTCAGATTAAATCTGTATACAAGTCAGATACTAACTGCATTTAATAGATGAAAATTAGCACGCTTATTAAATTCATAGAACACATTGACACAAAGAGCTTAAAGGTATTATGCTTACCCTACCTTTAACCTGACAGCTTCAAAGTTGATTTCTTTTAAAAAACTCACTTTAAAAAGTCCTGCAGGTAACTGAGAAGCAGGGCTAGACTCTTCTCATCCAGTGGCGTGTAGGCTAGCATTGCTCCAATTCTCACTGTTAATAACATTAAAGTTCATAAGAGGCCAGAAGATCAAACGCCAGCAAATTATTAAAACAACATACAGCGAGTAATATATAATTACTAACAATATAAAATGAAACTTTGCATGAGATCCACTAATTAAAGCTCTCTTGTAACACATTAACATAATTTTGCTGTTGGCACAATGATTATATTAAGCTTTGGAGATTAAATAACAGCCATTAATTTAAAACTAATAGCAGCTATATTGCATCTTTAAACAGACTTTTAAATGGCTCATACCGAAAAGCCTTAACAGATGTGGTGCCCCGTATATCTGAGACATGGAGGTGTCCGGATGGTTTGCCAGGATCTCTGCGTACTGCGGCCTCTCAAACTTGTAGAGCAGCTGAGTGCCCAACATGACGTTGAAGTACTCGCGGATTCCAGCGACGACTTCGTTCACGGCGTATTCCCTGAGTAAAGACGTCAAGTACGGCTGAGTATCTCATTACAAAGACTCTCGCGAGGAGACAATTCTACAATGAGCGATTCCAATTAACTGGAAGACTTGAGCATCAAATTAATCATTTGTACAACAGTGATTCCAATTAACTGGGTAATTAAATCATTAGTTTCCATATGGCACACAAACATACTTATTGTCAGAGTTTCCCCTTGACTTCTTGTAATTTGCATAGTCCTCCAGGACGGCATCCACGTTCTTTTTCGCAGGCAAGTGGAAAAGCTAAACAAAAGAAACGAAACTGAATACAGTTCCACAGTGCAGTGTAAACGGAGCACTTTTTGTCTAAGCTGGTATCTGTATATCCGTCTCATTTTTCAAAACTTCAAATACATTTAGTGTTGATCTACTAAAAGAGATTTCCAATCACCTGTAAAGCACGAATCAGATTACTGAACCAGATAAGTGATTTTTAAAGGATCTAAACCTACAACAACAACGCAATGTGATACAAAGATTGTAACTACAGTTTCTTCAACTTCCACAACACAGTGAAACAACAACAGATAAAGTAAAACGTAATTTTAAAGAGAAGTTTGGATTATGTAAAGATTCTTGTTGGCTACAGTAAGACACCAGTAGTATCCTAAGGCCTAAACTGTAAATAAAAATATACTCATGTAACTACACAAGAAAATAGGTCAAATGAACGTATGTATATTAGATCCGTCATATACGTGGCATCTCTCATTTCCATAAGGTGAATTGTTTGCCTTTGTGAAAGAGGAAGTGTAACCAAATCGTGTTTTCTCTGCTCTGTATGGTTGTTGCTTTAGACAGCATTCCTCCTATACTGCCTGTGTACAGCTACTGCGTAATATTGCTGTATAATGATGAGCCATGTAGTACGCAGGCTAGTGTTGCATTAGTCTGAGGTTGGTTACCTGCTTCTGTCTAGTAATCAGGTCCCAGTCATCTACCAGCCACGGTTTTAATTCTTCAGGAATTTTTACCTTCACCTCGACTCTGTTAATAAAGGTCTCCTCCTACACAGAGAAACACTGTCACTCATCTCACTGTAGGAGAAAATGTAGCACAATATTGAGTTTTATCAGGTACTGAAGTGACATACGCTCTCCACAGTTGGGTCAACACGTGCCCTCTTCTTGCGTGGAGGGTGAGGCATATCTCCAGTGCTGGTACCTTCTCCAGCTCCTGGTGCTGAGAAACCAGCAAAATGACAAGACAGAGTTTGATATCAGAATGAGTTAATCATCAGTGCATCACTACATGTGTTAAACCAAGCACATAAACTCCCTTTGCCTGTAACTACACAATTGGTTAGTAACTCTGCACTACCTGCTGATAGTGAGAAAAAGAAAGGAACATAGTTTCATATAAATTTTATTGTGCTAAAAACTTAAAGGGATAGTTCATTCCAAACCTATGACTTTTTCTTCTGTGGAACACAAAAGAAGATATTTTGAGAAATGTTTAAGTGGTTTCGTGTCCACACAATGGAAGTCAATGGGTGCCACTGTTGTTTGGTTACCAACAGACTTCAAAATACCTTTAAAATTCATAAAGGTTTGGAAAGACTGTAAGTAAAGCAAGTAAATGATGGAAGAAATTAAATTTTTGGGTGAACTATCCCTTTAAGACTTTCAAACCTTTCAGATGAAACACCTTGACAGACAGGTAACATGGGTATACAGGATACACAATCTGATTATTACATTTACACTCAACAGCTGAACATCTAACTCTCTAAATACAAGAAATGAATACACAGTACAAACTTAAAGAAGTAAAACTTACTTTTCTGCTTGTTTTTTTTTGTTTTTCTAAAGAAAGAACAGAAAACACACAGTAAAGAAACAGCTGACATGAGTTTACACTTCTGACAGTTTAGTAAGAGAAACACTCACACATCTACATTTTTTTGCTGCACAGCAGCGATCTTCTTGCTTGGTGCGACACCCCTCATCCTTCCCTCAACATAATGGTCTCTAAGAAAAAAAGGGGGGGTGTAATTTGCACACATAGAGGTCTTCTGTTAGTTACTATGTTTTAAATGTATTTGTATCGGCTTCATGCTGTATTTTTTATTAGAGAAATCTTCACACAGACTCACTGATTTGCCTTCTGAAGCTCTTTCTGTTTTTGCAGGTTACTGTCCACATATTTAAGCACACGGCTTTCAGGAACCCATTCGTCCCAGCTAAAGAAAAATGAAACACACATTTACAGAATTAACCAATCAGACTTTAATGACCGATAATGCAACACTGTCATTGGTGGGAACCGTTTCTGATTTACCTTTTATACTTAATTACAATATTAGAGATTATTAATTGTATCTTAGCTACCCCAGTGAACACTTGGACTTACTTCTTATTCCATCCACTGTAATGAATGAAGTATTTCACTTGTTTATCCTTGATATTGATTTTTACACACTGCAAAAAAAGAATTGCGTACAGTGTAAATATACATATAAACATCCAAATCATTTAAAAACATTTCAAACTAAAGATTCATTTCAACTGTTAATATTTGTTCTACAGAAAACAAGGCCTGGACACCACAACCAGAAAACAACATAAGCACAACCTCTTTACACAGGACACAACAATACAACCACAATCTTCATTCACAACCAGATCAGAAATAAATAAATAGATGCTGTTCTCAGTTTTAAAGTGTTTTTACATCAAACAGAAGCTGCTATCAAACGCATTAACCCTGATCATCAAACACTTGAACTACATTTACACTTTAAAAAGGAAACTCTCTTTCTGTTGCTGCTACCCAAAATATCAAACAGGCTTTTGAAGACCTTAATGAAAGCATAATCCATTAGGACAGAATGATGAAGATACCTTAGCTTCGTATAGCAATGGCCCATGAAAGCACAGCACTCGTTCACCTGAAATAGATCAGACAGTGTGGCGATGTTCAAATGCATCACGTGGTATTAAATGCTCGTTGCATGAATAAGTATTTGTTGTAAATAACATAAAAATGTCCAAACACAAAGAATCTTTAAAATGACGTCATGCAGATGTGCAGTTTGACCAGATGCGCGTTTTGTCACAACACTTACACATTACAAATCTTAAAGGTTATTTTTTTCCAGAAACATTTTAATGATGGTTGAAAGATTTTTTACATTCTAAAAGCAGTCACTAAGTAAAGTGGTTTAATTATATATAAATAAAATCTTATTATAAGATGCAGGACCATAAATTGTTCGTCCAATCGATGCATTTAGTCCTAATGCTATGATAGGTGCTATGACATTTTTTGCAGTTATTTAAGGCATCTTCTAATCATTTAATAATGCAACTAAAAGTAGGTTAATGCATTTGAATAAAATAGCCTCGCGACTTTCTTTTAACTATTGCAATCTCTTAAACAAATTAACTAAAATAAAGTTACATCAAATCTATCACTAAGATGAAAAAGAGGCAAATTTCGCGTCACTATAATAAACATACATTTTATGCATTACAAATCCCGTTTTTAATGGCATTCCAGGTGATTTTCCAATGGATACTGTTATGATATAATAAACTCATTCCCGCCAGGATGTTTATAATGTGCTGTGTGCTTTCTGTAAACAAGGCCTACGAGCTAACAGGCTACATGGCTAACAGCTAATGTTTTGTTTCAAAAACGTGCAGCTGCTTGCATGCACAAAGCGTGTCGCGTATTACGGGAAATCCTGGCATGCATTTCCGCATGCATTCGCAGGTTAATGCAAAAATGCACACAATTAAACACGCCATTAGCATTGCATGGCTAAAGTCTCGTTTTAACACACATCTCCAGCGCAAACGCGCCATTGCGCGGAGGCAGCGCCGCTCACAAGACGCGGCTTTCTTGCGGGCTATCTTACCTTCTTGAAATTTAGGTTTAGGGTCCTGTTTAGGCGCCATTCACAGATTAAACAATAAAAATAGCTGGAAAATCAAATCCAGGCATCGCCAGCTCTGATTTCATTCACGCAGGGTGAAAGCGCCGCGCTGCGTTTCTGCTGTGACGCCCCTGTCAGGTGGTGCCATAATAAACAGCAGCGCAGAGACCCTGCAGGACAAGCCATGAACTTCAACAGTGTTCATTTAAAGATACAATGCGTAAAAAACTTCCAAACTCAGTCATTGTGCAAGTGCATAACAGATATACTTATATTGCTCAGATTCACAACTGTAAGTTTATAATAATGATTTATAATTTGAGCTGTTTTTACGGGAAATGTCAGTCTGTAAATAGAGGGAAGAAGATTTGTACTGTAAATGGTGCCTCGTTTGTAGCTTGTTTTAACAGCAGTTGTTTGCCCTGAAATTTCATGTTTTAAACAGAGATGGCGGTAGATAGGCAAAAGTTATTTATTGTAGCTTTTTTATTAATGCATGTATTCATAACATATGATAGATCATGTAACCATAACAAAAAAAAACTTCACAATAACAATAACAGACCCCCAAACACATTTTGTTGTCACAGAATTAAAACAAACAAAAATAAACATAATTCACTATTCATCATCGTTCATGCAGATATTCATGCGTTTTTATAATAAACTAGATTTCTGTACACAATATCACATTATTCACATCTGGGTGTTGTCTTTTTTTTACAAGGTATTTTGGTTAAATACCTTTAGTTTTATCATTAATTATAATTTAATTAATTAATTTAATTATAATTTAATGTTGTTATTACATTTTTACATGTCCAGGCAACGTTTTTAAAGGACAATTCGCTTAATTTAACAAAAGATGACATTGTTTTAGTATTTATGCATTTGTATCGCAGTACGGTTCATGCATTGCCGCTCACATCTCTGAGAGGACCTCGTCAAAAACCAAGGCACAACATTCGACAAACATTTTTTCAGTTTCTTTCTCAATGCTCTTCTCGTAAGACAATATATAAATGGATTTAAGCAACTATTAGTATGCGCTAAGCAAACAGTCACGGGGAATATGTAAGTATGAACAATGTAATACGCCTCATCCCAGTGAATAACGTTCAGTTTGACCAACACACCCCAAAATGTAATTGCGTGGTTGGGCATCCAGCAGAGGAAAAACGAGAGAACCACAACTGTGATGGATTTGGTGACACGAACCCTGCGCTTTGCATGGCTGTTATTCAGACTTCGCCTTCTCAAAAATCTCAGAAGCATCAAATAAGACACTGAAAGAATAAACATGGGCAGAACAAAAGCAACCAGGATTTTCTGAATATGATAAAAGGCCAGCCAGTAGTGTCCGGCAGGAAACCTAAGTAAACAGAGCTTTTCCCCAGCTACGGTGGTCGCAGCGGAGAAAACAGATGTTGGAGCGGTGGCGAGCGTGGCAACGACCCATAAAAACGCGCACACCCACTTGACAGAGCGCGCTGATGGTGGTCGGACCCGGTTCTTTGTCGCTGAAGCCACGGAGCAGTATCGACTGATGCTCATAGCGGTGAGGAAAAAGACGCTGGCGTACATGTTCATCACTGTGACGGACAGTATGATCTTGCACA
>JAZGTK010006030.1:0-21431 GCA_036877625.1 Ambastaia sidthimunki
TGTGCAAGATCATACTGTCCGTCACAGTGATGAACATGTACGCCAGCGTCTTTTTCCTCACCGCTATGAGCATCAGTCGATACTGCTCCGTGGCTTCAGCGACAAAGAACCGGGTCCGACCACCATCAGCGCGCTCTGTCAAGTGGGTGTGCGCGTTTTTATGGGTCGTTGCCACGCTCGCCACCGCTCCAACATCTGTTTTCTCCGCTGCGACCACCGTAGCTGGGGAAAAGCTCTGTTTACTTAGGTTTCCTGCCGGACACTACTGGCTGGCCTTTTATCATATTCAGAAAATCCTGGTTGCTTTTGTTCTGCCCATGTTTATTCTTTCAGTGTCTTATTTGATGCTTCTGAGATTTTTGAGAAGGCGAAGTCTGAATAACAGCCATGCAAAGCGCAGGGTTCGTGTCACCAAATCCATCACAGTTGTGGTTCTCTCGTTTTTCCTCTGCTGGATGCCCAACCACGCAATTACATTTTGGGGTGTGTTGGTCAAACTGAACGTTATTCACTGGGATGAGGCGTATTACATTGTTCATACTTACATATTCCCCGTGACTGTTTGCTTAGCGCATACTAATAGTTGCTTAAATCCATTTATATATTGTCTTACGAGAAGAGCATTGAGAAAGAAACTGAAAAAATGTTTGTCGAATGTTGTGCCTTGGTTTTTGACGAGGTCCTCTCAGAGATGTGAGCGGCAATGCATGAACCGTACTGCGATACAAATGCATAAATACTAAAACAATGTCATCTTTTGTTAAATTAAGCGAATTGTCCTTTAAAAACGTTGCCTGGACATGTAAAAATGTAATAACAACATTAAATTATAATTAAATTAATTAATTAAATTATAATTAATGATAAAACTAAAGGTATTTAACCAAAATACCTTGTAAAAAAAAGACAACACCCAGATGTGAATAATGTGATATTGTGTACAGAAATCTAGTTTATTATAAAAACGCATGAATATCTGCATGAACGATGATGAATAGTGAATTATGTTTATTTTTGTTTGTTTTAATTCTGTGACAACAAAATGTGTTTGGGGGTCTGTTATTGTTATTGTGAAGTTTTTTTTTGTTATGGTTACATGATCTATCATATGTTATGAATACATGCATTAATAAAAAAGCTACAATAAATAACTTTTGCCTATCTACCGCCATCTCTGTTTAAAACATGAAATTTCAGGGCAAACAACTGCTGTTAAAACAAGCTACAAACGAGGCACCATTTACAGTACAAATCTTCTTCCCTCTATTTACAGACTGACATTTCCCGTAAAAACAGCTCAAATTATAAATCATTATTATAAACTTACAGTTGTGAATCTGAGCAATATAAGTATATCTGTTATGCACTTGCACAATGACTGAGTTTGGAAGTTTTTTACGCATTGTATCTTTAAATGAACACTGTTGAAGTTCATGGCTTGTCCTGCAGGGTCTCTGCGCTGCTGTTTATTATGGCACCACCTGACAGGGGCGTCACAGCAGAAACGCAGCGCGGCGCTTTCACCCTGCGTGAATGAAATCAGAGCTGGCGATGCCTGGATTTGATTTTCCAGCTATTTTTATTGTTTAATCTGTGAATGGCGCCTAAACAGGACCCTAAACCTAAATTTCAAGAAGGTAAGATAGCCCGCACGAAAGCCGCGTCTTGTGAGCGGCGCTGCCTCCGCGCAATGGCGCGTTTGCGCTGGAGATGTGTGTTAAAACGAGACTTTAGCCATGCAATGCTAATGTCGTGTTTAATTGTGTGCATTTTTGCATTAACCTGCGAATGCATGCGGAAATGCATGCCAGGGTTTCCCGTAATACGCGACAAGCTTTGTGCATGCAAGCAGCTGCACGTTTCTGAAACAAAACATTAGCTGTTAGCCATGTAGCCTGTTAGCTCGTAGGCCTTGTTTACAGAAAGCACACAGCACATTATAAACATCCTGGCGGGAATTAGTTTATTATATCATTACAGTATCCATTGGAATATCACCTGGAATGCCAATTAAAACGGGATTTGTAATGCATAAAATGTCTGTTTATTATAGTGACGCGAAATTTGCCTCTTTTCCATCTTAGTGATAGATTTGATGTAACTTTATTTTAGTTCATTTGTTCAAGAGATTGCAACAGTTAAAAGAAAGTCGCGAGGCTATTTTATTAAAATGCATTAACCTACGTTTAGTTGCATTATTAAATGATTAGAAGATGCCTTAAATAACTGCAAAAAATGTCATAGCACCTATTATAGCATTAGGACTAAATGCATCGATTGGACGAACAACTTATGGTCCTGCATCTTATAATAAGATTTTATTTATATATAATTAAACCACTTTACTTAGTGACTGCTTTTAGAATGTAAAAAATCTTTCAACCATCATTAAAATGTTTCTGGAAAAAAATAACCTTTAAGATTTGTAATGTGTAAGTGTTGTGACAAAACGCGCATCTGGTCAAACTGCACATCTGCATGACGTCATTTTAAAGATTCTTTGTGTTTGGACATTTTTATGTTATTTACAACAAATACTTATTCATGCAACGAGCATTTAATACCACGTGATGCATTTGAACATCGCCACACTGTCTGATCTATTTCAGGTGAACGAGTGCTGTGCTTTCATGGGCCATTGCTATACGAAGCTAAGGTATCTTCATCATTCTGTCCTAATGGATTATGCTTTCATTAAGGTCTTCAAAAGCCTGTTTGATATTTTGGGTAGCAGCAACAGAAAGAGAGTTTCCTTTTTAAAGTGTAAATGTAGTTCAAGTGTTTGATGATCAGGGTTAATGCGTTTGATAGCAGCTTCTGTTTGATGTAAAAACACTTTAAAACTGAGAACAGCATCTATTTATTTATTTCTGATCTGGTTGTGAATGAAGATTGTGGTTGTATTGTTGTGTCCTGTGTAAAGAGGTTGTGCTTATGTTGTTTTCTGGTTGTGGTGTCCAGGCCTTGTTTTCTGTAGAACAAATATTAACAGTTGAAATGAATCTTTAGTTTGAAATGTTTTTAAATGATTTGGATGTTTATATGTATATTTACACTGTACGCAATTCTTTTTTTGCAGTGTGTAAAAATCAATATCAAGGATAAACAAGTGAAATACTTCATTCATTACAGTGGATGGAATAAGAAGTAAGTCCAAGTGTTCACTGGGGTAGCTAAGATACAATTAATAATCTCTAATATTGTAATTAAGTATAAAAGGTAAATCAGAAACGGTTCCCACCAATGACAGTGTTGCATTATCGGTCATTAAAGTCTGATTGGTTAATTCTGTAAATGTGTGTTTCATTTTTCTTTAGCTGGGACGAATGGGTTCCTGAAAGCCGTGTGCTTAAATATGTGGACAGTAACCTGCAAAAACAGAAAGAGCTTCAGAAGGCAAATCAGTGAGTCTGTGTGAAGATTTCTCTAATAAAAAATACAGCATGAAGCCGATACAAATACATTTAAAACATAGTAACTAACAGAAGACCTCTATGTGTGCAAATTACACCCCCCCTTTTTTTCTTAGAGACCATTATGTTGAGGGAAGGATGAGGGGTGTCGCACCAAGCAAGAAGATCGCTGCTGTGCAGCAAAAAAATGTAGATGTGTGAGTGTTTCTCTTACTAAACTGTCAGAAGTGTAAACTCATGTCAGCTGTTTCTTTACTGTGTGTTTTCTGTTCTTTCTTTAGAAAAACAAAAAAAAACAAGCAGAAAAGTAAGTTTTACTTCTTTAAGTTTGTACTGTGTATTCATTTCTTGTATTTAGAGAGTTAGATGTTCAGCTGTTGAGTGTAAATGTAATAATCAGATTGTGTATCCTGTATACCCATGTTACCTGTCTGTCAAGGTGTTTCATCTGAAAGGTTTGAAAGTCTTAAAGGGATAGTTCACCCAAAAATTTAATTTCTTCCATCATTTACTTGCTTTACTTACAGTCTTTCCAAACCTTTATGAATTTTAAAGGTATTTTGAAGTCTGTTGGTAACCAAACAACAGTGGCACCCATTGACTTCCATTGTGTGGACACGAAACCACTTAAACATTTCTCAAAATATCTTCTTTTGTGTTCCACAGAAGAAAAAGTCATAGGTTTGGAATGAACTATCCCTTTAAGTTTTTAGCACAATAAAATTTATATGAAACTATGTTCCTTTCTTTTTCTCACTATCAGCAGGTAGTGCAGAGTTACTAACCAATTGTGTAGTTACAGGCAAAGGGAGTTTATGTGCTTGGTTTAACACATGTAGTGATGCACTGATGATTAACTCATTCTGATATCAAACTCTGTCTTGTCATTTTGCTGGTTTCTCAGCACCAGGAGCTGGAGAAGGTACCAGCACTGGAGATATGCCTCACCCTCCACGCAAGAAGAGGGCACGTGTTGACCCAACTGTGGAGAGCGTATGTCACTTCAGTACCTGATAAAACTCAATATTGTGCTACATTTTCTCCTACAGTGAGATGAGTGACAGTGTTTCTCTGTGTAGGAGGAGACCTTTATTAACAGAGTCGAGGTGAAGGTAAAAATTCCTGAAGAATTAAAACCGTGGCTGGTAGATGACTGGGACCTGATTACTAGACAGAAGCAGGTAACCAACCTCAGACTAATGCAACACTAGCCTGCGTACTACATGGCTCATCATTATACAGCAATATTACGCAGTAGCTGTACACAGGCAGTATAGGAGGAATGCTGTCTAAAGCAACAACCATACAGAGCAGAGAAAACACGATTTGGTTACACTTCCTCTTTCACAAAGGCAAACAATTCACCTTATGGAAATGAGAGATGCCACGTATATGACGGATCTAATATACATACGTTCATTTGACCTATTTTCTTGTGTAGTTACATGAGTATATTTTTATTTACAGTTTAGGCCTTAGGATACTACTGGTGTCTTACTGTAGCCAACAAGAATCTTTACATAATCCAAACTTCTCTTTAAAATTACGTTTTACTTTATCTGTTGTTGTTTCACTGTGTTGTGGAAGTTGAAGAAACTGTAGTTACAATCTTTGTATCACATTGCGTTGTTGTTGTAGGTTTAGATCCTTTAAAAATCACTTATCTGGTTCAGTAATCTGATTCGTGCTTTACAGGTGATTGGAAATCTCTTTTAGTAGATCAACACTAAATGTATTTGAAGTTTTGAAAAATGAGACGGATATACAGATACCAGCTTAGACAAAAAGTGCTCCGTTTACACTGCACTGTGGAACTGTATTCAGTTTCGTTTCTTTTGTTTAGCTTTTCCACTTGCCTGCGAAAAAGAACGTGGATGCCGTCCTGGAGGACTATGCAAATTACAAGAAGTCAAGGGGAAACTCTGACAATAAGTATGTTTGTGTGCCATATGGAAACTAATGATTTAATTACCCAGTTAATTGGAATCACTGTTGTACAAATGATTAATTTGATGCTCAAGTCTTCCAGTTAATTGGAATCGCTCATTGTAGAATTGTCTCCTCGCGAGAGTCTTTGTAATGAGATACTCAGCCGTACTTGACGTCTTTACTCAGGGAATACGCCGTGAACGAAGTCGTCGCTGGAATCCGCGAGTACTTCAACGTCATGTTGGGCACTCAGCTGCTCTACAAGTTTGAGAGGCCGCAGTACGCAGAGATCCTGGCAAACCATCCGGACACCTCCATGTCTCAGATATACGGGGCACCACATCTGTTAAGGCTTTTCGGTATGAGCCATTTAAAAGTCTGTTTAAAGATGCAATATAGCTGCTATTAGTTTTAAATTAATGGCTGTTATTTAATCTCCAAAGCTTAATATAATCATTGTGCCAACAGCAAAATTATGTTAATGTGTTACAAGAGAGCTTTAATTAGTGGATCTCATGCAAAGTTTCATTTTATATTGTTAGTAATTATATATTACTCGCTGTATGTTGTTTTAATAATTTGCTGGCGTTTGATCTTCTGGCCTCTTATGAACTTTAATGTTATTAACAGTGAGAATTGGAGCAATGCTAGCCTACACGCCACTGGATGAGAAGAGTCTAGCCCTGCTTCTCAGTTACCTGCAGGACTTTTTAAAGTGAGTTTTTTAAAAGAAATCAACTTTGAAGCTGTCAGGTTAAAGGTAGGGTAAGCATAATACCTTTAAGCTCTTTGTGTCAATGTGTTCTATGAATTTAATAAGCGTGCTAATTTTCATCTATTAAATGCAGTTAGTATCTGACTTGTATACAGATTTAATCTGAAGTTTTATTTTTGGTTTTTAGGTATTTGGTGAAAAATTCATCGTCTTTGTTCAACGCAAGTGATTATGAGGTGGCACCTCCAGAATATCACCGTAAAGCTGTCTGAAGATGAAGCCAGCGAGGATGTTTGGTGCTATGTGATCATTTTTTAAATGTTATTTTTTAAATACCTTCATCGGTCTTGTGGAAGATCTCACGGCGTCAGACGTTAAAATTCAGAAACCCATCGTTTGATGATCTGTACTGTAAGGATATTGTCTGGTGTTCCAGATAATTGTCTGGGATTCAAGATTCCTGCTAAATCTCTCTGGAAAGCTGCTGGAAATTGGTCCCATATTTTTGGTTGATATAACATTGATAAACAGGATATGGTCATGTATTTTTGACATGCTGCCTCATTTGTGTTTCGTTTGACTTTTTTAAAAAAACATATCCATCAATAAATTGTTCTTCACAGATGTGACTGTATTGCATCATCCCTTAAACCACTCAAAACATCTTTCAGAAGTGCATTGTTGCAAAAAATAATTAATATAACTCTTAACAAGTATAGGGTTCCTTGTAAAAGTCTTGTAAAAATGTTTTGTAGGAAATGAAAGCAGCTACTGTACTTGAATCGTACCCTTAATATTTTAATGTTTCATTAAAGGATTATAATAAATCATTTCATTATGATCTGATGAAAATCTCCGAAGGTTGGAGTATGTTTTAAGGTATCCAACAGAACTGAAAGTGTATAACGGAGCATGTTCAATCTTTTCCATCCTGTTACACACTTGTTGAGTTTTATAGGACAGTGTAACCCAGCTTCAAAAAACTTCAGTGACCGTTCAAATGCTTGAAAAGCTGCTTTTTAAGAGGCACAATGCAGTGACTAAGCTGTGTTTGGGTGGCTGTTACACTGAAAGATCTTTGAGGAGGTTTGTGTCTGAAACAGGTTTGACTACTTGGTTTGGCAAGTTCATAGATAAACCGGTGACATTATGGATATATGTAATTGCAGACTTAATAACAACTGTTGTTAAGTGTATTTTTTATTAGTCTCCCTGTACTAGTAACGAAACTAGTTGAGTACTTTTATGTAGGTGAGTGAATACGTCACGTATAAGCCCCGCCCTTTTTATATAGTTATATTGAGGGCGGGGCTTAAATTTGATACCACATAGAGGATGTATTTCATAATCGCTTCAGGTCATAATTTCTACTATTTCTAAGGGTGAATATTTTCCTGAATAAATGTCGCACAGTAAAGTTTACTTAAAGTGAAACTCTACAATATAAAAATCATCTTATGTGCATCTAATATAATAAAATGTACCAGCTAAATGCATCAAAGTTTGAAGTAAAAAAAGATAAAAAAAAATGTCCCACATAAGTAAGATTACAATGCATGAGTGTTTTTGTTAATCGAGTATTTCTAACCAGTCTGCAAACAAGACAAGCCTGCTGACAGTATTAGCTAAGCTGTATCCAAAACAAACACTCATATTGTCTAGCTGGTTTTGAAGGCATCTATAGAGTTCGTGGAATTTAGCCCACAAATCATGCGGAGCAGCTTTTCCACGGCATGGCCCGACAGGGAGACTCCCAACACACCGATTGGTTACATTGTTACAGTTTTCCTGGTTATTGGTTCATGTGAGCTCGTCTGAACCTTGTAACCGAGGACTGGAGTAAAAGTTTCAGACTAACTTTCACGCAAATCTGGACATCTGAACAAGTGCACGATTATACAGCCATTATGAAAAGTTTAAAACAGCGACTTAAGAAAAACGAGGTAAACACACTGACACCAAATACAAGATGAAGTGTTTCGAGTTGGGTTTGTTGGACCAAGTCCGTAACATGTCCTGAAAACTGGCTTTGTGTTAGATTTGTGGTTGTGGGTGGACAATGTTGTCGTTGTAGCAAATTCGTTTTTATGAATAAATGCAATATTTGTGGTTAATAACGGCAATAAAAGTTTATGAGATGTTTAGAAATGAGCTTTTAGATCAATAGATGATCGTTTTAATCGCTGGTTTTGTTGTCTGGTTAAACTTTGTGCGCTTAAGTGAGATATTTGTTTACTTTGTTGTGGGTTTATAAACATGGTTTTATTTATTCACATTACAGGATGTGAAACATGAGGAGTACAATGATGTTTGTGATTTTTGTTACACAGTTATTACAGGTTTCTGTGAGGCGTTGGTGAGTTAAGGTTGTTGATGTGATTTTACACTAAACCTCAGTGAATTAAATGTGTAATCCACACCATCTCTGCTTTCAGAATCACTTGCTATATAAATGCAACACACGGAAGACATACAGTTATTGTGGGTCCAACAGTTTAAGACCTACACACACGTTTACTTATATATCTAAATAAGAACATTCTATAGATTTCTATGATTACATACACAGCTAGTTATAAACACTATAACCTAAACCACCCCCACGCTTTAACCCTACCAGTAAACTGTTAACAAAACAATTAACAAAAACAACTTTATTTACTATTTACTAGTGTTTTTACAAATGAGGATGTCCCCAAAAGATTGTGCTCAGATCCGATTTGTCCCCAATTTATGATTTATGATGTAAACACACACACACACACACACACACACACAGGACTATAAGTAAATATAAGCAATTTTGACACATTGCCATGTCAAACTCTTTAAAATAGGAATCCGATTTTTGGTCTGAATTCATGCTTCATTAAACTAAGAAAATAACGAATAGTACTACATGTAAAGTTAATATAAAATGTTGAGTATGTGATAATTTTTCTGTGTATATTGTGTTGTGCTGTCTGTCTCAGAGCACAGAATGGGGCAGATATGAGGAGCGTCTGATGAAGGCCGTGGAGCATGAAGATACAGAGAAACTCACAGCCACAATCAAGAAGGGAGCCAGTCCCATCAGACTAGACCCAGAGGGCCATTCTGCGTGAGTGTGTCACATTCAAATGACCCCCTTTACATATAACTGTACTGTTAACAATTTTCATCTCTCACCATCTAATGAGAATATTCTCCAAATGTGAATGCATCCAAACGAGTGGATTTACATACCATTTTGCAAAGGCAACTCATTTGAAAATCCTCTCTATGGTTCTGTGGGCTCATTTCCAGACTATTTTCTGAAGTGGAAGCTCAAGGACGATGCACTGTAGTAGCTGTGCAATTTTTGATTTAACTCGTGAATCTTAAACATCTTTCTTCCCTACAGGGACCCTATAGCGTTATATACCTCCCTATAGGGTTATATACCTCCCTATAGGTTTATATACCTCCCTGTAGCGTTATGCACCTCCCTATAGGGTTATATACCTCCCTATAGGGGTTTGTACTTCTTTTCTATGTTTTTGCCACCAAAGAAAGCTTTGTTATAAAAGAGCAAATGTCCAGCCAGGGGATGAGGGACGTGAATTTGATGTCCTAATTTTGATGTCCTCCCTCATCCTCCCCTGCACAGCACAATGGCTTGATTGTGGCAGAATTTATTTCCAAGAACTGCATGTGAATGGAAAGTAGGGAGTCTGTTGTAGCGCTCATGTTTTGTAGTGGTTTTGTTAATGCATTTGAATTACTGGGATGATGACTAGCACATGCAGACCAACCTCAACTGCCTGAAAACAAATTTGAAGGCAATTTCACCTTCAGTGCTGTTAAAATCCATCTCCTGCATTTACTCTGTTTAATAATCATAGTTTGTTTACCCGCCTCTAATTTTACCCGAAAGATGAGCTATTTATAATTCTCCGTATGATTTGTGAAAGGTTTTGTATTTCTTTCAAATATAACTGACAAAGCTTCAAGATTCTGTAAAGGAGATATCTTGTACATTGTACAATGAACTCTTTTATTTCAAAGGATCATGGAAAATGATTCCATGGGATACGATCCCTTTAAAACACAATGTTCCAAAAACTTTCCTGTAACTTTGATCTTTTCCTGTGGCTTGTTTTTGAAATGGGTTTGTTATTCGTTGGGTGTGCCAGACCTCCTGACAGGATTTTACTCACATTATGTTTTGTGATTTTGAGTTTAGCACTTGTTAAGTTAAAGTTGCACTTAATAAGTTTTCCTTATTAAATTTGATCCCCTAAAATGCTTATCATTATAAAAATGCCAGCAAGCTTCTGCCATTTTGTTCTGTTACAATTTGTAAAGTATTATGCATATCCCATCAAATCTGCTGTAATGAAACCTTGCCAGTAAGTTTGATAGAATGCCTGCTTCATTTTTTTATTTTTGTTCCTGTGTCTTTCGTTTTCATTCATTTAAATCCATTTTGGACGTTTGCTACAAAGCATGTTCACACATGTGTTTATAACTCACTCCTACATCTTATTTATCCTTCTTTTGTGCTTCAACTCCTCCTGATTTCAAGCGATAACTGTCTTATTGCTCCAGTAATCTCTGATGTATCGTGACTGCATTGTGACTCCATTGAAGGAGTGGTTTTGTTTATTTTCTGTTGAAACAGGTCGACTGCCATGTTGTTGCATGTTTTCTAAATGTCTATTGGCTCTTAATACATCCTTGTATCAGACAAACTTGAGTTATATTGTGAATCTAAAGTGCAGACAAATATATATTTACATAAATAAATACATAATAATGGGAAAATAAATGATTCATATTATTAATAGCAGGGGTTTAATTATCACAGAGGTTAATGATCATAATGGTTAATGATGGCAATGAGAATGATGATAATTATACTCATATTATTTTTTAAGGTTTCACGTGGCAGCCAGCAAGGGCCTTATAAACAGTCTAAATGTTTTCCTGGATAATGGTGTCAATTTAAAGGCTGTGGATGCCGCTGGTAAGGCTTCCTGTCTCTTTTCTACTCGTCATTGTACACGCTCGCATTAAAGCCCATATAGATCTGCTTGTGACATACGTCAGGTTGTAAATGTCATTACCGTTCTCCTCCGCAGGTAAAACAGCCCTGCATCTGGCTGCGGAAGGCGGCCATACTGCATGTGTGCAGAAGTTACTGCAGGTACCGGGACATGAATTTCAGAACAATCACAGGAAGACAGACCAGTGACAAACCGCTTTGGAATGTCACAGCGCTTATGTAAAAACAGCCCCTTTAGCGATTACTTTCTTTTCTTTCTCCAGCCTTAGTGTTTTGGGTTTTATGCGTAAAGCCCTTGTTTATTTCTTTCATTTTTTGGACACTCCTTCGCTTTTCATCTGAACACAAAGCTGTAAGCTTAAGGCTGGACTGGAGTAATTTAGTCCCCGGTTTTGTATCATAGCAACAATTGTTCTGCGTTATCTGGTGCGAAAATGTGAATTCTCCTTTTCTCTCAGAGCTTTGATGTGAAAGCAGCAATAATTAAAGCACCAGAATAAATTATTAAATGAATACAAATGAGTTTCAATAGACGGTTAATTGCATTAAAGGAACAAAAACATAATTATTAAAATCATGAAAAACAGTTTTAAAAAAGTTGTAAAGGATACAGAAGGGAAATACAATGACAAACAGTTCTGTGTGAAAATAGACACATATCCAACTGGAAAATGAAGTTTGAACCAGATTCAATGTGTTGAATTCAGTGTGTGTGTGTGTGTGTGTGTGTGTGTGACCCGCATGTCATTTTTTACAATAGTGTAAATGTCCTGTTGACAGCACAGACCTGCATGGACGAACAGCTTTACATGATGCTGGTGTGTACATTTTTATTTTTTAGAGATTGTCTTTATGTTTATAAACCCTAAAAACCCTTTATTTTTGCATTTGCATCATATTTATCATTATCGCTTCTTTAAACAGATCATTTATTATGAATTCCACAAGAGCTGCATCAAAAACAGATATAATATCTAGCTGTCACAGCTGATGGGAAGATTATAATGTCTTGCGTCTTGTCTTGTTTTTCAGCATACGCCGGCTGCAAATCTGTCATCAAAATGCTCTGTGACAGTGGTGCATCTGTTGATGCTGTTGATGCGGTACGTAAAATAGGTTTTGAAACACACATTCATTTCTAGACAGAGTGTATGTAAATTTAGCAAGGTGGGAGGAGAGAGAAGGGAAGTTGATATTGAAAGTGAAACTAAAACGGTGTTCTAAATTATGTTGCATTGACTTGGTACTTTTTAGGATGGTTTGTCACCCTTGTTGCTAGCTGCCAAGATGTGCCAACCAGTATCCTGCCAGTTGCTGGTACAGTATGGAGCTCGTACTGTCCTTAGAGACAAACAAAACAAGTAAGAAACAAAACTCTTGTAATTACACACACATCCCAAAAAATCACATATAAAAGTACATGAAAGTTGTTTACAGTCTTTGTAAAGTGCAATTCAATGATCATTGAAGCTTAAGAAGTAAAATATCACCTAACACTGTTAAATAGGAAGATGACTGTGGGATTTGTTGCATATTTTAAAAAATCCTTGTTACATATTTTTACTGTTAATGTTTAAAAATGAGATTCAGTTTTTAATCTATCTATAATTTAAACTGAAGAAAATGACTATGAATTGTTTATAGTTGTCTATCCACATCAAAACAAGAGAAAGCTAAAAGTAACAAGGTGTTGGTCTGTTACGGAGAGTTTTCAGAAAACCTTTATCAAAACACAGAAAAACACAAAAAAGCAATTTTCTTTAATGAAAGCAATAAATGACAAAAACAAACGCTGTTCACCCTACTATACCTTTATAAAAATCTATACCTTTACCAAAGTAAACTGTTTTTAGTTAATAAATTTACATTAATTCATTTGACAGACGCTTTTATCCAAAGCGACTTACAGTAAATTCAAGTTATACATTTTTATTAGTACTTGTGTTCCCTGGGATCGAACCCACAACCTTTGCGCTGCTAACGCAATGCTCTACCAGTTGAGCTACAGGAACACTATAGAGGAACATACTCTACACTCCACTAAAGAAACTACACTCCACTAAAGAAACAAAACTGTTTTTTTAACATCTCAGGCCATAGATTGTTTTAGGTCACATTTAGCTCATAAGTTGAAGATGTCTTGTGAAACACACACTCAGGGTCACACAATTGATCAGTCATCACTTTTCTGTTGCTCATTGAGTTTGTGTGTTCTGTCTAGAACTGCACTTATCTTGGCCTGCGAGAACTCTTGCAAAGAAGCAGCAGAAATTCTTCTGAAGACTAAGGCAGATGTTTCTGCTGTGGACCTCCACGGCCATGATGCTTATCACTACGCCAGACTAAGCCAGAAAGCAGACTTGATCACACTTGTAAAACAAGCCTTGGAAACCGTCACTAAAGGTCACTAATTCTGACTTAATATTTACCTGTTGCAAAACACGCTCTTATAGGAAACAGGGAACGTTCTCAGAATATATATCAAAAACATTACAATTAAAGTAGTTAGTGGTATGTTTTAAAAACTTTAAAACTGTATGTTCTTATAACCAAGCAATACAGATAACACAACATGTAAAAACAGGATGTTTTGAACATTCCTAGAACGTTTAAAATAACATTTTAAACATTTTTGTTACTCAATGGCAATAATAGGAAAGCGTTCCTACAACCTAAAATTGGGAGTTGAGTGTGAATTGATGTTGATCTGAAACCTGCACATCTCCATTTCAGGGTAAAGTCCATCATTTGAAGGAAGTGCCTGATAGTTTCAGATCCAGCTCACGTTCAGTTAAAACACTGAGCAGGAAATCAGTTTAAATCAGAGATCACCGGTGCTTTTCCTGATACAACGCTGCATATTTCCAAGAACTGCATCATTTAAAGAGAGAAAGACATTGAAATGCTCTTTAAAATGATTGTGTTAGGTACAGAAATAACATTTCTCCATATGTTGTTTTCAGCAAAAGATACAGCCGCAGTTTTACACCAGACCCAGCAGGTAATTCTGATGTTTTAACTGTTTATTACATTTACATGTTATTTATGAATGTTTGAAACTGTGTTAAAATAATGATGAATTAATTCAGATGTTTTGCTGCGGCCATGAGTTCACAATCAGTCACGCGTTCACAAAAACCCTATTCATTTATTTATTGGCTTTACCGCCATCTAGAGTCTGAAGCACGAATTGCAGTTTGTTTAATGAGCGATTGGTGTCCTGCCATAATGAAAATCATTTTAACGATATTTATTGTTCTTCTGTGTCTGTTTATAAAGAGAAAAACTGATTCTCATCGTGGGGACATCAGTTATATTTCAATTTAGAAACATGCTTTTTTCACAATATGTAGCATGTGTTTAATTTTGCTGTAGGGAGAAATTGAAGAAAATGTATTTATTGCTTTTTAAAGATTCATCTGAGTGCGTTAAAACACAGATTTCTTTCTTTCTGAAGGCTGTGCTATCAGAGTTGTGTTAAGATTAAAGAGAATCATCAGTTTTGCTTGTGGAAAATTGATTTTATAGACGCATGGAAATGTGTGGAAGTATCTAAACTCCAGTCAGAGAGATATGAAAAAAGATGCTCATATTTCTTTACATTTTAACATTAAATTATCCTTATTTTATGGTGAACTGAGCTAATATTAACATTAAATGTTTATTTGCAGTGTTGCTCACTTATATTATTTAAAAATGTACAACGTACATCTAAACTAAATGAGTGTTTTTCTTTTCAACTGCTCAGGCTAAACCTCCATCTGCAGGAACTGGTTGGAGCAAAACAGGATCAGTCAAGATGGAGAAAGTATTATCAGAACCTACTGCAGTGAGTTTCTTTCTAAAATCACATTTGATCAGGCAGTTATTTTGCTCCCTGCAGCTGATTGTGGTCATGTGATCAGTTGTGAATGCCATCAGTGAAGGTTGTGTCTGATTTACAGAGGGCACACGGTAGCCATGGTAGCTCCACTGAAGGTAAGAGACATGCTGTGTTTTTATCTTTTTCTTTAATCATGGCAATCAAACATGTTGGAACATGAGGACTGCAGTCAGTATGACAAATCAGTTTTCCAGGTCTGAGATTCAGTTGTTTTCTGTTGCATGTAGGAAAAGATGCCAAGCACAGTCATATTTTGGATTCTACACAGGTAGGCTGAGTAACCTGCTTTGACACTCAGCAGTATTCATTTAAATACAAAAAAAAACTTAAAAATACCCTTGTGAATAATTTAGGTCAGGCATGTACAGTCAGCTCCTGTCCCAATCAGATCTGCTCCCATGTCAGTGGACTTACTGCCCGGTGAAGTGGAGGCCCTTAGAAGGGAACTAAGAGATTCACGGAGAAGACAGGAAGCAGCAGAGGCTGAAGTTCAAAGGCTGGATGCAGCGCTGGCCCTGCGTAGCCAAGAATATGAAGGACTGCGGAGGAGCAGTGAGCAAGCCCTGCATGCGGCCCACAGTCGTGCATGGGAGCTGGAGGAGGCCCTGGGTGAGGTACAGAGGAGGATGGCTGGTTCTGAGACCCGAGTGAGACAGATGCAAGCTCATCTGGTAGCTGTTAGGGAGCATCTAATGGAGGAGCTGAGAGTCCAGGTTCAAGAGGCCAAAGGTCAGCGAGAGGCAGCCATGGCAGAACTGGGGAGAATGCAGACAGATCTCAACCAGAGCAGGAGGGAGGTGGAGCAGCAGAAGGAGAACCAGAACTCCTTAAGGCAGGAACTCAGTCGGCTTTCCCAGGAGCTGCTTAGGAGAGAAGAGCAGATAAACACACTGAAGACCAGGTTAGCGACTGTGGAGACACAGCAAGTTGAGAAGTTCTGCAAGGAGGCCCAGACCCCGTCAGAGTGGCACCCCACAGATACAAAGACCACCATGACTGATCTGACCAACAAGACATGTAAACCCACCATAGACCTGGAGAACTTCATCAGCAAGGCTGAGCACATGGCTGCAGTCGCCTCGCTGAACAGCACACTGCAGCAGACTGAAGCCAAAGCTCTGCAGAAGTACCAGAGTGCTCAGGAAGAGAACCAGAACTTGCTGAAAGAGCTCCAAGAACAGAAGGCAGAGCTGGACACCATCCAGGAGGCCCTGCAGGCCAGATTTGTCCCCGTGACCTTACTGGAGGAAAAAGAGAAAGAGTTGGAGCAGCTCAAACTGACCATTGAGGAGATGGAGAAGAGACAAAACCAGGGCAGTGGGAACATCTCAAACACAAAGGAGGAGGACGCTCAGAGAGGTGAACACAGAGAGACATGCACTGCCCAAGTATCAAGTGAAGTGCAGAATAATCAAGTATCTTCTTCCAGAGAGAGTGACAGAGCAGAATGTGAAGTCACAAGAACTTCAGAGGAACCTGTGAAGGCAGCTCAAACAGAAAGCAAAAGCAACATCATGAAGGACAGAAGAAGCTCATCATCAGCTCAAGTTAATAAGGTTAATGATTATTGCTTGTGTTTCATTGTTGTTTCTTTCATTCCTTCTTGAACATTCAGATCTCAGAGCCTTTAGCTAACATGTAACTTAGAAATAGATAATTGATAATAAGTCTGGACAACAAGCCAAACCACATCTAGGGACCAGTGTAGCAAACACACAGAACATCCTAGCAACCACAGAGCAAAGTGCTTGAAAACTCTCAAAACACCATAGCAACTGCATAGCAACAGCCCAAAGCCTCCCAGCATTGTGGCAACCAGTTTTACATAGGATAAGCACAACTTGAATTTCCTTCTGAAAGTCCAATCGCATGTTCTATGTTTCAGGTGTTGGCAGGAGAGAACAGACAGCAGATCAACCCACCTTCACCCACCAGCCCCAGTGAAGGCCTGCGGTCAGAGAGTTTCCTCCAGGCGCAGGTACACAGCCTGCAACAGCAGCTGGAGGTTAGTCACTCACTGATGCTTGATTCTAAAGCGCTGGTTAGCTGGTTTTCTCAAAGTTTCCTTGGACTAGAGAGTGACTGATAAAAATCAACCTATAACCTGACATCACTTTCATCAAAGTACTGTTTTTGCTATTGCTTTTACAGTAATTCAGCAATAGCAAAGTAATTTTACAGTAAAACACCAATCAAAAGCGCTTTCTGTGTTGTTTAATTGTAGAGTTCTACATTTTATTCATTTGGCAGACGCTTTTATCCAAAGTGAATTCAAGGTATACATTTAATCAGTACTTGCATTCCCTGGGATCGAACCCACAACCTTTGCGCTGCTAACGCAATGCTCTACCAGTTGAGCTACAAGAACACTACATCAATAGGTTTATACATTATACACTATTCTTTTGTACATAATGTGAAAATAATTGCATTATGTCCATCTTTTATTGGCAGGACTCTGAAAAGCATTACAGACATGTGCTTTCAGTATATCGGGCACGATTGCTCAGTGCTGCACAGGTAACATGTTAATTTGCTTTATGTATGTCATCTTATATAATGTGCTAAGCTAAACCACTGAATATTGTTGTGTTTACGTTGCTAATGCAAGTGTAACAGAGCTGTGGTCTTCTGCAGGGTTACATGGATGAAGAAGCCAAAATGGCTCTGCTACAGATTGCCAAAATGAGAAAGTGTGTGTGTTGAGCAGTCACGACTGAATGTTTTAACAACAACATCCCAACAATGACCGGAACAGTCACAAGTTGTGTGTAATTATATTTTGTGTAATGTGCAATTAACGGTAGTTCTTTGTAACTATTATATTCTGCAAATACAGTATAAAACACAAAATACTACTTTGCATCATGTTGTTCACAAAACAAATAGCCCCCAAACTCACGTCATTGTTAAATGAGTGTTTGATCAATACATTACAGTGTTGCAGGACTTGCACTTTAAAGTGAAGGGATCAGACTGCCCTCTTGTGTTGTGTACTACACACTTGTCACCCTTTGAGGATGTTTGAGCATTTATGAACGCTGTAGCGCGATGACGTCACTGTTAATCCTAAACAGAAACCATCAGCGCTGAAGAATCAATCAATCAATTCAATCTTCATTTTTTTTAAATAAAGAAACTGTTTATTATTGATGAAATTGAATAAAATAACCACATTTGTGTGCATTTGTTTACATTTACCTTTGTGTGACGTGTGTTGAAGTCATATACGTTTAAATGAATAAATATTAATTTGATGTAGTCATACATCACATCATAGATTTGAGTAATTGTTTTTTCTGTAAAACAATTTTTAGTCTGTAGTAAAAAACCAAAAGGTTAACATTTTATTAATTGTATGCATTTGCTTTTATTTGGTTTAATTAGTATATTTAGTTTAATTAGTTAACATATTAACAACTCATTTGCATGCGCATGAAAACTGAAGCGTTTGTCGGTAGGCACGTGCGTTTTAAAGACATGCGCACGTCACCAAAACACACGACGTCATCACGCCATAGTTTGCAGCGAGTATACGTAAGTTTTCATGTTTCATTATTTTACATTTGTAATCGAGTTAATGTTCTTGTTTGCTTGAACTAGCATCAATTTGCATGGGCGACCTGCGACAATATACGTAAATCCCTAATGCTTGTTATGAGACATACTATGCAAAATAATGCAATCTATACATCACTCCAGTTCATGAGTTTAATGTCTTTGTTGTTTTAATTGTTTTGTTCAGAACCTGAAAGTTTTTGAGACTGAATATGAGACGAATATTAGTGAGGTCAGCACTGAGGCGGTTTGTGATTGGTTGTCTGTTGTTTGTAAACGAATCCCATGGTAACGCGTTATTGAATTGCATATAATGACGACTTGTGCAGTTGAAGTCAATGAGCAACTCTGTAATACGTCTTTGTTTCACACTACATTGCCTGGCACCATAAAATCAGTGTTAATCATGCTGTAGGTGAAGGGTTTAAAGCAATGACTTTTAAAATTCAAAGTGTGAAAGGCTAAGGTCTTGAATATTCGTATATAAAACTTTACTTAGGGTTACTCAGTGTTGTATTAATAAGACAAAGAAGAATGTAAAGTGGAAGATGTTGTTTGTGTACTTAATGAAATCTATCCCTCACGCTGGATTTGTGGAGAGGGTTGTGTGTGTTATTTTTGCACGAGGAACCCTTGGAATAAACCATAATACACTCCATCAAATACTCAACATATGGTTCTGATTTCAGAGCTCAAAAGAAAACCTGAATTCTGAATGTTCACCTCAACGCAGTCATCCATCACAACATTTATTAGTGCTAATACGATTTATTGTATACACAGACTCAACCGAGCGCCCACACATGTCTGTTTTTTCACTCCCTGGATGAACTGATTGTGGTCATTGTGGTTTTTATTCAATTTCTTGGCTTGGCTGTGTTCGTGTTGTAGCTAGAGTCTATCAAACCTAATGACACTGAGGCTTTTGGCACAGCATTTGCATTTTATTTCACTGTAGTCTGAGGATTTTTAACTGGAAAGAAACATAATACCCATTAACTTTAAAGGAACTCCAGCCCTCTCCCCCACACCCCAAACTCCCACCATCCACCTCAATTTGTCCAGTGGAGACCCACTTCCCTGCCTCCTCATTATTATGTCTCATATTTAATAGAGGAGCGAACCACAACATTGGTTTCAAGTTTTGTTCTTTGGGTCTGATCTGTGTAAGCTGTTCTCAGTCATTACGGTGAATATATTTCAATGTGCCAGGAAATTTTCCTTTAATCAGATTTCCAAAGCACTAACCAGAACCAGATGTCTGCTTGGCTTTCTCTCCTATTACTGTGTGCTTAAAGATCACAGTTCCTGATCGCTTTTAACAGCCTGCTAACAAATACTGACTGCTGACAGCCGCACTTCGTTTCCTGAGGGATTGTGAGGCGGTGCGATGCTGAATTTACTTCTGCGCCGGTCAATTGAAAAACAAGTAGTTTCCCACCCTCCAGATTCAAAATACAAACCATGTGAACGAAAGTTCAGAAGTTTCATGGTGTTCACCTCATGGACTATAGAGTTCTAGGTCTCTGCGTATAACTTTCCTTAATGGCATAGATGAAAGAATTCAGCTAGCATTTGTCCCAGGCCTGCTGACGTGTCAGGTTATATTTTCCATTCTCCTGAGTGTTTGAGTTTATCTACCCCACACCTGTTACTACATGCTAGAAAACTTATTTTCAGTATTAAAATGAAAACTGTGAGTCTGTGAGGAACACAATGTCTGTTTTATGCACTAAAACATAAAGACAAAATCTGCAAAATCTAAATGACTGTACAGCAATGTGGGGCAGAAACATACTATCATTAGAACGTTTTTACTATAGCGCATAACATTTTTTTTCCTTTTGATTTTGGGTTAAAATGTAACATTTTCATGCATTTATTTTAGTAGCAGTATCTGCGTATAAACAATCCCCACAATTATTTGAATAGTTTATAGTTCTGCATTCTTCATCTAGGTGCATAAAGGCAAGCAGTATCAGAGAACTTGCCCTAGAAATATGGGAATAATGTTTCACAATCATCTCAAATCCCTCTTGTTAAGGTTTTTTAAGTTATGGTGTCAGTGTGTCTGTCTCGGATCATGCTAGCCGTGTTAAAATTAGTCCTGCTTTGCCCATTGAAGTGCTACTTAGAGCTTTGTGACATCTGAGCTGAGGGTTGCATCACTGTTTTTCCCCTTCATTAAGCTCTGGTTAACCACCAGTGGATCAAAGCCCTTCTCTTATTCTCTCTGCTCATGTCCCTTTTCAACAATTACACATGCCTGGAGGAGAAGACATCCCACGTTCACACATTTCACAACCGACTGACATTCCTTATATCTCTTACAGCAACTTTAATGGGAGAGAGGGAGCTTTGTATTACACTCCCCTTCAACCCCAAAACTCCACATTAGCGTGAGTACTGGAACCACAGGACACTTGGGATGTATTTATAGCATCACTGTCTCAGGTCTTCATAAGCTCTGCTGAAAGATACACGTCTTACATTGTTTTCGTCCCATCAGGCCGCTGTCGGGTTCGAGTTTTGCTGCAGTGTTTTAACAGCAGGTTTCTGTATCAGATTTCCCCAACATCTCTCTCATCACATAAACCACAGAATGAGGAAATCATCTGCCATGTCCTCAGAGATCTTGTTAGAAACTGTCGAGATGTCTTTTTTAAAAAAAGGCTACAGTGAAGCAAAGACACTTTTTGGAAGTCATTCTGGCTGAGAGCATCTGCTAAATGACTCTGTGAAGTCAAAATTGGAGTGTTGTGGGTTTTAGCCAAAGTTTGTTTACTTTTTGGCATAATCTGTCTGCTAGTGTGCTTCTGAAATTAACAAAAAAGAACAGAATAATTGATTGGATAGCAACCTTCTTGAATATATACATCATTTAAGCACTGTGTGAGAGAGAGAGAG
>JAZGTK010006031.1:0-10536 GCA_036877625.1 Ambastaia sidthimunki
ACACATGCAATAGCAACAGTTTGTGACAAAGGTCTGTGATATACATAGAAGTTTGCAAATTGAAATGTAGCCAATGTGTCACTGTGTGTGTGTTTACGAGTGTATAACAGCTGTTGTGTATGTGCGGATAAGTCCCGTCTATGTCTTTGTATGTGCGGGTGTGTATAACTCTTGTTTCCCTGCAGACATAGTGAACACTGCACGTCCAGATGAGAAAGCCATAATGACATATGTGTCCAGTTTCTACCATGCCTTTTCTGGAGCCCAGAAGGTATCCTATCCCCTCCAATGACCTTTAACCCCTGATCACTGTGACCCCAGCTCCTCTTCAGCATGGCTTTTTCTACCAGGACTGAAATAACCAGAGAGGGGCGCCGGTAGAGACACGCATACAGCGTATAGCCAAACTGTGTGCACAGGTTGTGTAGCATGTGTGTCACAACCCGCCCTCCTCTGGCCTACAACAGACTCTTTCTCTCTACAGTGGATTTGCTCTGTCTCTCGCTACGCGGGTTGCCATGGTTATAACGCTGGACTCTGAACCCCATTTTCCTTTCAGTGGGGGAGCCCATAAATCGTCTCTGTATAATCAGCTGACCCCCAGACACCCACTTGATCTTCCAGTGAGCGCACACAGGGTTTGGGTTGCTTTGCTTCACCACTGTCTCTCTCTCTCTTTCCGCTGGCTTTGCTATAGACATCGTGGGCACTCTGCGGCCGGATGAGAAGGCTGTTATGACCTACGTCTCCTGTTTCTATCACGCCTTCTCAGGTGCTCAGAAGGTGAGAAACCTTTGACCCCTGATGTTTGCCTCTTTTAGGTGCCTTCAGACCTGGTTTAAGGGCAATTTGAGGAAACAGATTTTTATTTATTTTTGGTTCGCTGTAACTGGCGCAAAACTGCTGCTGATCTTTTGAAACGCAGCCAATGATTGGCTGTGTAACATAAATGGGTGGTGCCAATGCGTAAAACAAAACAAGATAAAAAGCAAATCGTGCATGTCTAGATATAGAGTTACACAGCACGTATATCAATGTAATGACATTCAGAGAAAAGCAATGCATGGCAAAAACAGTGATCTGGGTTGATAGGTGTGTTCAGTTCCTGTTAGTCATGTGAAATGACCTAAGAGAACTATTGCTTTTTTAAATGAATAAAATCTATTTTTATTTCAAGACCCAACATGTTGAGATGTATCGATTGAGTCTATCAGGACTTCAAATGCATATTTACAACAACTCGATCCTTTCACTCAGTTAAAATAGTAAAAATGAACCAGGTGTGAAAGCAGCTTGAGAGTTCAGGTGACTGGCTGGTTTTGACCCATCACAGCTTTGAGCTTCACTATACTTAAACCCACTGCCTGCACCCCTTTACACACTCTGATTATCCTTCTGATGGTTTTGCTCTCATTAACACTCTAATTGGGTTTACTGGTCTATCAAAGCCTTCTTTTAAATGCTGTTAAGATTAAATTTGTGGTGTTTATACATATTTGAGTGCCTGGATGAAAAACTGATTTAGTTGGAAAAGACTGAGTGTAAATATGGATGCAGTTCACAAAATAGTTTCTGTTTAGATTAAAAACACTGGGGTTACACTGGGGTTTTATTTGTTAGGTTTTCTGTATAAATTCTGTACCAGAAAATATACTGTACCACTCTAACATAATTTGTTAATAATGTTAAGCCTACACTAGTCATTGAACAGTATAAGAAGTTTTCTGTGACATTTTTGTGATGCATATGCTAGATATGTGAAACTGCTTAATAACTGGGATTGTGTTAACATGCTGCGTTTGGTGTTTTTGAAAATGTCAGAACAGATGCATTTCTGAAGAATTTCTTTAATTCAAGCCTTTAAAGAGTGGTGTAATAATTTCGACATAAATTATCTTTCAATTAAAAAGAAATTTCAGTAATTGATTTCTTTCTTGGTGATTGTTTTAACATGCTTAAGCATTTTGCATGAGCGATTTGAACACTTTCTGTGTTTCAGTGTTAATTCATGCTGTAAAGAACCCTGACAAGATCCTCAAGCAGTGGTATAAATATTGAGAATGCAGATTTGATTTTGAAAATGGCATGTGTGTTTTGCAGTTAGACACGTTTTCAAAACTAACCAGTTTTGGTGTTCGCATGAAACGAAACGTCAATTAGCGTAACAGTTAGCACCATTAGTAACATGTCAGGTGTGTAATGTTTAGCTGGTTCTTAATTTTTATTTGGCTATTATTACGCATGCAGATGTTTTTATAGCACATTATTAACAGACAACACATGGAGTTTTGTTTTGGTGTGTGTTTTATAAATCATTTGAATGTTTGAATGTAAATGTAAAGCACATTTTGCTAAACCTAATGATCAAACCAAAAAACATAATAAACTAGTTCTGTATATTTTTCCACAGGCGACTAAAGCAGCATCTTCACATTTACAGTTCTAAAAACAGATTACTAGGGATGTTATTTGGATAACATTTCACTTATTTCAGATTTGATTTGGTTGTAACTGTCCTGTTCTGTGGTAGGCTGAAACAGCAGCCAATCGTATCTGCAAAGTGTTGGCCGTCAATCAGGAGAACGAGCACCTGATGGAGGACTATGAGAAGCTGGCCAGTGATGTAAGTCTGTTTGTTTTTTGTGCTGTTGTTTGTAAGTGGTGGAAAACTGTTTAACTTTTAATGCTGTGCATGTCAGGCAGGAAATTACCTAACGCCAATTTCATTTCAATTGCATTTCTCTTTTCTGTGTAGTTGTTGGAATGGATACGTAGAACAATTCCATGGTTGGAAAATCGTGTCCCAGAAAAGACCATGACAGAAATGCAGCAGAAACTGGAAGATTTCCGCGGCTATCGTCGAGTTCACAAACCACCCAAAGTTCAGGAGAAGTGTCAGTTAGAGATCAACTTTAACACATTACAGACCAAACTTCGTCTGAGCAACCGACCTGCCTTTATGCCATCTGAGGGGCGCATGGTGTCGGTAAGAAAGTTTATGAATACGGTCTTACATTCTTTATCCACCCCGTAATGTTTACTCTTAACCTGCTTGCCATTAAAATTGACTTTTGCATTAAAATCATTGACTTAGTTTTGAAAGATGTTTCCAGACAAGATTTTGTTTTGTTCTAGGACATTAATGGGGCATGGCATAACCTAGAAGGTGCAGAGAAAGGCTATGAGGAGTGGCTACTGAATGAAATTCGTCGTTTAGAGAGGCTTGACCATCTTGCAGAGAAGTTCCGTCAAAAAGCAGCAATCCATGAGAGCTGGACAGATGGTATGGTGACCGAAACTTACTTAACATACTTTTTGATTATCCTGTACTTATCTTATAGCCTCATGCACAAATTTACCTGCACTAGTTTGCCAGACAATTGATATTTTATGACAAGGGGAAAGTTTTATAGCCTTTCAATGTAAATGACACTTTCTTTTTTCCCCTGTGTTTGTGATTTTCATGAATTCCGTGCCTAATACTTATGATGATTGGCAATTATGTGATTTGATGTAAAATCATTTTCATTGTAACCTAAATAGATTTCTGAATATTTGTGTGTAGGTAAGGAGGCCATGCTAACACAGAAGGATTATGAGACTGCAAGTCTGTCTGAGATCAAAGCTCTCCTGAAGAAGCATGAGGCGTTTGAGAGTGACCTCGCTGCACATCAGGACAGAGTGGAGCAGATTGCCGCCATTGCACAGGAGCTTAAGTGAGAACATGGCAAAAACAGCCAATCAATGACAGACTGATAAAACTAATAAATTATGAAATAAACAGAAATAAAGGTAAAAAAAAATGAAAGCTTCAGAAAGAAAACTTTTGTAGGCTTCCTTTTGTATTTTCCAGCCTCCTTTTCTTGTTTTATGACGTTTAAAAGGATTATGGACTCAAAACACTTTGTGCTTATATTATAGTGAGCTGGACTATTATGACTCCCCGAGTGTTAATGCACGCTGTCAGAAGATCTGTGAGCAGTGGGATGTTCTGGGTTCCCTCACACAGAGCCGCAGAGAGTCTCTTGAGGTATGTCCACTTTCTCATAAAGACACTTTCTGATACATTTATACATGTGCTCTTCATCATTGTGTTTATATATGGTCTGCAGAGGACAGAGAAACAGCTGGAGTCTATTGATGAACTCTATCTGGAGTACGCCAAGAGAGCGGCTCCATTTAACAACTGGATGGAGGGGGCCATGGAGGATCTTCAAGACATGTTCATTGTACACAACATAGAGGAGATCCAGGTATACTTACTGCCTGAAACTTTTTAAACATTCAGTTTTACTCCAAAAAGGAATTTTCTAATGGAAGGAAAATGGGCTGCAAATGTCATTTTCTGTTGATACAGACAATATGAAACAAATTTTTCTTTTTGCTTTGGCCACCTGTAGGGACTGATAACAGCTCATGAGCAGTTCAAGTCAACTCTTCCAGAGGCCAACAAAGAGCGTGAAGCTATTCAGGCTATCCAGGCTGAAGTTCAGAAAATCGCTCAGTACAATGGCATCAAGCTGGCAGGGAACAATCCTTACACCACCATCACCCCTCAGAGCATTGACAGCAAGTGGGACAAGGTACGACTGTGGGACTGTTTATACTGGTGTTTGAGAAAGATTGCTGCCTGGAGTTCTGTCCATCTTTCATAAGCTAGTTTTATTTAGAGAGACAAACAGTTGAGTTTGTATTTACTGATTTGTTCTCTCTCTGTGATCTGTTTGTAGGTGAAGAAATTGGTTCCACAACGTGATCAGGCTCTTCAGGAAGAACTTGCACGCCAACAGTCTAATGATCATCTCAGACGCCAGTTTGCCAACCAGGCCAACGTGATTGGACCGTGGATACAAAACAAGATGGAGGTATAGTCTTCTGAGCTTTTAATTTGCTTTCTCGCGACTTAAGGCTCTCTCTTATTACAATAAAATGGTCTCCTGCTATTGGTTTGGGGAAAAATAATAGAAATACTTCTATTATGCTTTTTTCTACATGCTTTTTGTGTAGGAGATTGGGCGGATATCAATCGAGATGAATGGAACGTTGGAGGATCAGCTCACCCACCTGCGTCAGTATGAGCAGAGTATCATTGAATACAAACCCAACATCGACCAACTGGAGGGAGACCATCAGCTCATTCAGGAAGCACTTATATTTGACAACAAATATACTACTTACACTATGGAGGTGTGCATCTGCAAAAACACAAACTTTTTTGTGCCACATCCTACATGTTTTGATGGTTTCTCTGTTTTCTTTCTCTAGCATTTGCGTGTTGGCTGGGAGCAGCTCCTCACTACAATCGCTCGCACCATTAATGAGATTGAGAACCAGATTCTGACTCGTGATGCTAAAGGCATCAGTCAGGAGCAGCTTCACGAGTACCGCGCGTCCTTCAATCACTTCGACAAGGTCAGGGACTCTGTCTGCATGTTTGTTGGAGGAAACATGCAGTTAACAGTTTATTAAGTTAAAAGATAAGTGCTTGTTAGACAACTGATGTAATAACCTATGGTCAGTGTATTAAAGGAATAGTTTATCTAAACAAATTCTTTTAAAATACAAATTGTAGTGCACAGCAGCATTAGTATGGAGTAATTCTAAGTTCCAGACGCCAGAGATTACAGAGGACAGACAAGCGGATTAAATTGTTCATATAGGGAAGAATGTTGTGATTTAGTGTATGCTGGTTGTCAAGGTGAATGGCTGTTTAATTTCAGAGTGATTGATGCATGATAAAAATAGGTCTGTTAAAAGTTTTGTTTGGACTTGTTTTAATTTTCTCCATCCCTCCATTTGTTCTTTTCAAGAGAAAACATCTCTTGAAATATACAATGTGTCAAACACCTCTGACCTGAAGTGTACCACCTGTAGCCAATATGTAAACATAGTGGAAGTGAGGTATTGAGGAGAGTTTTATATAAAGATTCGCCAAGAAAAAAAAGATGCAGTGTGCAGTGATTTTATAATAGTTCTTTCTAAAATTATGATTGAATTTCTGCTTGACAAGAGGTCAGTTCACTCACTGTGGTTTGTTTCATTAGTCTTGTGACTTGTTTGCCATTAGTCCATGTCTGACATCAGTGTTTTGTCTTGTCTCCATCTACGCACCCACCTCCATCCCATGTTATGTCAATGTGTATTGGTACCACCATTCTTCACCTGCATGCTCTGATCCGTCCATCCACTGTGACTGTTCGCGTGATTGGCCTGCTACAGGACCACAGTGGTGTCTTAGCGGCTGAGGAGTTCAAGGCTTGTTTGATCAGTCTGGGTTATGACGTGGAAAATAACAAGCAGGTATGATTGCACCCAGAAAGGAAAGTGTTATGACGCCTGCTGTGTGTGTTTTGTGTTTTGTCTCTCATTCATACCATCACTCACTCACTCACTCACCTGTTATGCTGCTTCAAATGGTGCCCTCTGCAGGTCAGCTAAAGTTATTGCTTGATTTTAACATTTCTCTGATTGCTTTCTTTCCTTTTGTTTTTACTTTTCCCTGCCATCACTTATTCCAATTTTCTTATGTTTCTCTTTAAACTCATTCTGTTCTCTTTGGGTACAACCTTCACATCTTAATCTCGCCACTCTTCACCTGCATGCTCCCTTTTTTCCCTATACTTTGCGGTCTCTAGAAGCGCACAGGGATAATGGACACCGACGATTTCCGTGCACTGCTTATTTCCACTGGGAACAGCCTGGTACTGCTACCTACTATTTATTGCAATACTGTTTATCCTAAATTCCAGCTTTTGCTTTCTTTCTTTTTAACTATTGTTTTCTCAGAAATTGCTTCCGGTTCGTTTCTCTAGTTTAAACTTTTTATATTTAGAGCTATCAAAAACAAGTTAATGGAGTAGACCTATGTCCAAGTATATAACAGCTCCAAAAACAGATGTCTGTTTAATGGCTTACACTGCTGTGTAAGTTGTGTCTATCACTCAGCTGATACAATACTGAAAATACATTTTATCAGTAAGAAAATTCGAAAACGTAGATTGTGAAAATAAGATGTGAGGGCCTATTGAACAGATAGTCTATCCCACACATCCTTGCTTTCAGTTGCTGCAAACACATCTATTCTGAAATCTACAAATTATAGCAATACCTCAAAGAACCGTACCTGTGGGCTTCACACAGTTTATCTGGGTTGACCTCTTATCTGTGGTCTTCAGGGGGATGCTGAATTTGCTCGCATTATGGGCATTGTGGACCCCAACAACAGTGGAGCAGTGACATTTCAGGCATTTATCGACTTCATGTCAAGGGAAACGACCGACTCAGACACTGCAGATCAGGTCATCGCCTCATTTAAGATCCTAGCTGGAGACAAGGTAAGAATCTGTACTTTAATGTTCAATAATGTGTCCAACCAGAAGAAAGTTCATAGTATGGGTTTTGAACCTATCTACCTGTTTTTCTCTTTCAGAACTACATTACAGCAGAGGAGTTGAGGCGTGAGCTTCCTCCTGATCAGGCAGAATACTGCATCGCCCGGATGTCACCCTACACAGGCCCTGACACAATCCCAGGTGCACTCGACTACATGTCCTTCTCCACTGCCCTGTATGGAGAAAGTGACCTCTAAGGACCAATCTCAGAACTCCGGAGCACTCTCTCTCTCTGCATCAGTGCTGATCTTCTCACAGACTAAATAGATGAGATTGCTGGTTGAACCCCATCTGTCTTTTTCTCACCCATCTAGTCCTTACAGAGATCGGCACTCCTAAAGAAGAGGAAGATATTTACGATTATTGGAAATAGGACCTAATAGCACATCTAAGGGAAGGGGGGAGAAGAAGTTTGATGAAGCTTGCCACACATTGAGGGATAACCGTTTGATTCAGTGTAACTCATGTCAGTCTTAGAGAGTGTATGGAAAGGAAAGTGAAAGTTAAAGGACAGGGGGAAATAAGAAAAGTTTAAGATGTTTTGCAGGTTCACAGTGTCAAGGGAGAGGGTGTGGGGGTTTGGACTCTTGCCACAGGTTCTTTGACATTGTTTAAATTTCCCCCATTTTCTTTTTATGATGTATATAATACATTTGAAGGCAGTCAAGGGTACCTTGTCCAGCTTGTCAGCAAGTGATTTCTCGCCAGCAGTAACATGAAAACACTTAAAGTTTAGCCTTTGTCCCAATTATATAAGAAAAAGAAATCTTGTTTTGAATGTAGAACTGTACAAAGTGGGTTTACAGAATCTGCATTGGCTTCAGTCTATGCCTACACTCTTAACCTGAACCCTCTACCCCTGGTGGGAAGAGCACAAGCTTTTCCAGTTAACATACTATTTTTGTGTTTTAATTTTTTTGTTGTTTTCCTGCTAGGGCTGGTGGGGTTGGGATATGTTATTAGGCAGATAGCAAGGCTGTATATCGTAGGAAAATAAAGAGATTGACTCAAAGTGTTTTGATATAGAATTTTGCCTTCATAACCTATTTTGCTGGATCAGTGGAACTCTTTAAAAAAAGTCTAACCTCAGCTTTTTTCCTCCTATTTTTATTTCACTTTTCTCCAGCAATTTTGAGTTAGCGGGATTCCATGCTGTACATATTTTCCAGTACACAGAACTGTTGAGACTACCCTTGGCGGTTACATAGTTACAAGTGTTTTTGTTTGGAGTATCAGAACCTGTTAAATTTGTATTCCTTTACACATCTTTGATTTACTACAGGAACTGTAACTAATAATGAGAACCATCTCTAGTTTCCAAAAATATTACTGAATGTCCATGTCAGAGCTTCAGTGGTGATGTGAGCAACAACCCCTAAACTAATGTCATCGACAACATAGCTGTCAAATCAATGGGATCTGAAAAATGCCTAAAAAGGTTTTATATAGTCAGAAATAAATGTGCCTGGTAGCTACAAGATGCGCTTTCTGCCACTCATTTTTTTTTCCATTTGTTGTACACTCGTTTTTCTCTTCTACAGGAAGGGGCAGGGACCCAATGTACAGCTCTGGAGGTTGAGAAGGAGTGGTAGAGCTAAAGTCTTAATGAACATTCCATTATGTCTTAATTAAAATGAAATTACTGTTTAACAAATCTATGCAATCATGTATCCAATACCAACCATGCTCAGTAATGAACGGCAGGGGTGATTTGCAATCAAAAGTGCTGAATCAATTCCAGTGAGAATAAATTAAGAGTGAAGTGAGGAAGTGGGGTTGGACAGATGGGTTCAGAAGATTTGAACAGAAGCTCTTTATGTCTGCGAAGTTGAATTAGAGCATTTGGAATTCTGATTTTTTTTTTCTTTTTATACTCTTTAATATCAAATTCTGCTGTACTGGAAATTTGCAAAAACTGCTTTCTTTTTCAAAATGAAAAATGAATTTTACATGCACACAAAGTTTCCTTATAAAATATTATCACTAAACGATTTGTCTGTGTCCCTGATTGTTTGATATTAGGCAATTTGTTTAATTTTTTTCACCAAGGATTAAATGACCTAATTTAGTAAAGCTGACAAATGATATGGTTAAAATGTTCTGGTTTTAATACAGTGTCTGTCAAAAGCATGAGTAGCAAAGTGTAGTTACTGTGGAAAAGAATTGCATATTGTACCGCATATCTAACCCAGATTCAGAATAAAGAGACGGTTTACATGAAGCAAACCCCGTTCACTCGTAACACTCAGATATTCATCCAGTATTTCGTGGGAACACACTGTGTTTTTGTGCTCGCAGTGGTTTTGTGTGGTAATCTACAATGCTTGATGCTGTTGATAGAGTTCCGTTTGTATTAAACGTTATTTCAACATTGTATATTGCAGATGACTTACCGTCCTGTGGAGGGAGTTTCCTGAGGCGATATTTAGTAATAAATACGCTCGGCTGTGTTGAGCTCTTCATGAATGAAACTTTATCAGACGGAACGTTTTAAATGTTTATTCTGCGTTTTATTTCAAAATAGGAAATTTTGCGACTGTGTGTCCGCTGTGCTTGAAGTGAAGTGCCGTTAGGTTGCTATGGCAGCCTGAGAGCGCGCGCTCTGTTTAAATTCGCACCGGCGGGAAACATTCATCTCCTGTCAGACTCGAGATCAGGTCAATAATAAAGAGCTGATCTGTGTTTGCAGGCTTTGAATGTTAAAATGCATAAGATCAGAATAGTAACAGAAATGTGGGACCATTACAGTATGATAGTAAAAAGCTGTTTTTACATTTTAGTTATTTTTTAGTTATTTAACAAGTTACTGTTACTTGTTAAATATATAAATAAAATACCTTAAATAACTAACATTGCTTCATTCATGTAGAAGAAAATATTTAGGAGTGTGTTTTTTAATGCAAATTACATTTAATGTAAAGTGTCACCAATCTGATATTAGAAAACGTGCTGAAACGCACTGAAAGAAACCTCATTATTCCGATCAGTCTAAAAGAGTTTTTTCTTCAGTCTTTGCTCAAAATGTCGTTACGTTCAGAATATACACACCTGTCAACAAGATACTTCACAGGACTATAACTGTTGGCATGTGTATCATATGATGCGTATCATCTCTCTCTCTTTCTCTCTCTCTCTCTCTCTCTCT